>CAMOHE010044211.1:0-39514 GCA_946598075.1 Artocarpus hirsutus | reverse complement strand
AATTAAAAAAAATGAAATTTAAAATCAAGGAAAACTTATCCCCTTAAACAAATCAGAATTTTTCTGATTAATTGTAGAGCATGAATCGTGTGATAGGATAGAATTGAGAGAAAGAGTGTACGTGAGAGGGAGAGAAAAAAAAAAGAAGAGCGTTAAATTAAATTTTGTTACGTTAAAAAAAATGAAACTCCCATTTTTTGAAATAAATCAGAATTTTCTTGTTAATTGGGGGCCAAAAATTCGTGTAGGAAAGAGAGGATTGAGGGAAAAAGTCAGAACTTTCGAAAACGGTTCGAGTTGCCATATTAAGCTTTTGTAAATGGGGAAAATTTTATCCATTAACTCAAATAATTCAAAAGTCAAATGTTCTTTACCAAAATTAAATAAATCATTCCATAATTATGTTAATTATTCAGAATAAATCATCCTTATCATAAATTCTACCTCGTCACAATTTTGTAAAATTTCTGCTGACTGCCTGTCAGCTGTCATCGGCCAGCCGATCTCAGAAGTTCGGCCTGCCGATCTCAGAAGTCCGGTCTGCCAATGGCACACCATCGGCTTGCCGTTCTGAGAAAATCATTTCGGCCTGCCGAACTAAATTGTCCGACCTGCCGATCTGTCCTTAAATACAAAAATCATTCATAACATTTAATTATCAATAAAAATATAATTAAACATATATAACATTAATGACATGAACATTTGAGCACATCAATTCCATGCGAGTGTCACCTGTCATAACACTTAAAATAAAATGGTTAGCACCATTATATCATATATCATAACATATCATGAGTATAACACTTATCATCGTCATTAATATAACATTTAACATCATCATTATCATAACATTATCCGTTACATAAAATTAGGCGGGCGTTACAAGTGAAACACTTCCTAGATCTGAACTACTGCTCGGAACCAAGTTGTGGGTAGACATTACAGCAAGCGAGTTTAACCGAAAAGCTTTAAAATTTGAGATTTGGTCTTGAAAAAGGTTCTTATTCAGCAGCTGGGTCTCAAGTCCTTTGGGCCTTAGTGGGATGAACCATTTAGAGTTATCGATATCATCTAGGTAAGGACATACAAAATAACTAACATCGACAGGAATGGCTAGGGACATACATGACATGATTTTATCACTAACTTGAAAACCAGATCCTTTTTTGACCTCTGATTCTACTATTCAATTTTTTGTAAAACTTTTGTAATGACTTGCCAACAAAGGGGGATAGCTCAAATGTACATCAAACAAACACACTTCATTAATGAATGGACCATTTTGAAAGTTAACCTTTATAAGGATGAGTTGTTGGTTGACTGAAACCCAGACATGAGCTAAAAGCTCAAGCTTAGAATCCTTGATACAAGCAAAATCAACTACCTAACCCCACCAACTAAGGGGTTGGTTGGCATAATAGCCCAACCAAGGATGAACCTAGAAAACAAGTTCACAAATCCAATCAGATAGGGACAACCCAACCAAGGTGCCCGAACATTGGGTTAATGTCAAGATGCAAGAATGCCTGACCATAACTAGACTTGTCAAACTTTTAAAAAATTTGACCAATTTGGGGCCAACTAGGTGTAATATGGATACCTTCTGAGCATGTTAGGCTCGCTTTAAAAATAGGGAATAACATCCAAATGACTCAATACTTGGGAAAAAGAAAAATTCTTTAAATTATAAGTCTCAAAAGTTACAATAATCAGGCACCTCCCAAACCTAAGTAATAAAAAAAAGGGAGAGAGAGAATTACAAAAGCCCCTAGGCGTCTAGCTAAGAGATATCCTTGTATCATCAGCATCAATATCCACTATAACCTAATCACCTTGCCTATCTCTGCCATCACCTCGCTCAGCCAAGATGTTCGTAGCCTCATCATCCTCCTCCTCTTCCTCGGTCACGTCCTACTCATCCTGGAATCTCCAACGAAAGACTAATCAAATTTGGCTGCCTTGAGGTGCTTACTGATGATGCCTTATTGCAAATTCTTCATTTCAAGAAAGTAGTTATTGAAAAACTCTTTGGTGTTTTGGAACTCCTCTACCCCTCAGGATGCTCTGTATATAAGCAGGCCTAACAATACCTCTATGAGATATCATTAATGCTTGGCCTGGCCTCCTCTTGGACCCCGTCGATCTTGACTTAGGCTTTCTTTACGTCCTCGCTAGCATGAGTAGCATCAACCTTGGTAGTTTCAAGCTCGCGACTTTATTTGGGCCAGTTCTTCCTTTTTGGCCAAGCTTTCCTTGGTGGCTTCCATTCATTGCTCGACCTTAAGGGCCTTCTCCTTTTGGATTTTGACCTGCTATTTAGCTTACAAGTCGACTATCTTTAACTTGTACATGCCTACAAAATCTGAAATCAATAAAACTTGGGGAATAAAACTTGGAGGAAAGAAACAATTGAGTGATGCTTACATGGGCCAAGTGCCAAAAGGCAGCCTAGAAGTTCTCCCAATAAGGCTTGTGACAAATCATGCTAAAGAACTCCTCCTTCGAAATAGGGGCGTCGATCAACACAAAGATGGATGGGCATAGGGGATACTGAGTACCCCTTGGATGGTTGTTAGGTTGGTTGGCTGGTGAAAGAGGTGGAAGGGGGAGGTACATTTTGGCTAAACAACCCTCTATGCTTAAAATGAGCCCAAGTTGCTGGAAAATTAGGGGGTGATAGTGGAGGTCCGCTCAAACTACTCAAATCTCTCCCTTTTTCCAATAGCCTTCTTTTTGCCCTTATCCTAGTTCTTGAGCTTGTTTATTCTCTAGATTCTCTCTTCCTTAGACAGTTGACTAGAAGAAATTTCTACAATCAAGACAGAGACAAGTTAGAAATTGCTCGAAAATAATTCAAGCAAATAAAAAAGAACAAGTGCATAACCTCTAATCCAAAGTGGCCTTTGCTGGCAGAAGTGCCTGATCACATCATCAAGGTCTTCATCTATGATCGATGGCCTTAAATTAAGGGCACCACTAAGAGAGTCCTCGAACTTGGATGTTGATGGCACCCCTGTTAACCACTCGGATTGGATAGTGCTTAGCTCTGAGACATCCACGGTGTCTCACCATGCTATAATGACTTTCTTGGCTAGGCTAGCAAGAAAGACATCATCAGGACGGATGAGCTAGAGCCCTTTAAACCAACCATAGTCTGCCAAGTTTTTCTTTCTCAATAGGAAGATCTGCTACTGAATAACACTAGGCTTCTTTAAAAGTTCCTCTACATCCCTCCTGACCAAGTCTAAGGCCCAAGGCCTCTTAGTCCAAACGTGACCTAAATCTGGTCAGGACATACTGATCAGGAGGAACATCCTCAGCAAGTCGAGACAACCAATTTCTCCCAACATAGAACCACTTGAATTTCTAAAGCTTGTCTAAGTTGGGTTTCGAGAATGCATTTCTTATAGAACCAGGCGAAATAGAACCACCCAACTTGATGAGGAATCTTTTTCATCTTGAACATTTATTTGAAAGCCTCGCATAAGATCTCAGAGACATAGAAGTACATCCATAACACGTACATGCCAAACATCAAGTGGTAGCAGTTAGGGTTTGACTTTGCTACCCATATATTCAGGTCATAGAGCGCTTGACCCATGAAAGGGTGCATGTGCAACTGTAGCCCTACTCGAAAAAACTCTATGTACAAGGTAATGTGGCCGTAAGGTAGATTGGTTGGAGAATCCCCAGGCCTAGGTAGAATTAAAGTTGTATCATTGCAAAATACTCCCAGTAAAGTGTATTGAGCTGAGCTTAGGTCATGGCGGATGAAAATTTTGATGTAGAGGTCTGACCAAGTTGGTGGATCCAATAGGCAATGCTCCCCTAAACCCAGGTTTCCACAACATCCGTATCTTCCTCAGCTTATTTATCTTCTTCGGCCTCAGCTTTGTCCTTGACTTGGGCCTTCTTTGCCCATAGCCTCTCTTTGGCGTCATCAATCCTATCCCAATTCAACTCTCCAGTGATCTCTACCTCCAAACATGGCATTTTCATGGTGATTCTTTTTTCAATCCAACTTTAAGTAGTAAAAAAAATGAACCTATTGTGGAGGAGGATAATGAAGGTGATCATGACAATATAGTTGACGTAGTAAATAATTTGGAAGGACACTTTTTTTACCGTCTAGAGTTTTTTAAGACAATGGTAAATGGTGCCCAAACAACCATGTATGAGGGGTATACAAATTTCATTAAATTATCCACTTTAGTTGTATTATAGAATTTAAAGACGTCGAGTGGATAGGAAAATTCTACTTACAAATCTTTTATAATTTGCAAGATAACTTCTACTAGAGGATAATAAATTACCAACAAGTATATATGTAGCTAAGAAGATTTTGCGCACTTTTGGAATGAAATTAATTGTGTCCTTCATAGGAAGGCGTATAAGGACTTGAATAATTGCCCTAAAGAGTTAAGGTGGAAGAAATAAAAGAAGCCATCTAACGGTAAGAAAGGAATGCCACAAAGATGTTATGGTACGTTCTACTAATACCACGTTTAAGGCATTTATTCATAAATGCAAAGCATGCCAAGAATTTGACATGGCATCATAACAAATGGGTGGAAGATGGAATGCTTAGAATTCTAGTGGATTCACTACAATGGAAGACTTTTAAAGGCAATCATCCCTAGTTTAGTGGGGAAACAAGAAATTTGCACTTCAAATTGTCGAAAGATAAAATGAACCCACATGGTAACATGAGTAGTAGGTATAGTAGTTGGCCTATAATACTTGTCAACCACAATCTCTCTCTAAAAATGTACATGAAGCATAAGTCCTTGACTTGACTATATAGATTTCATGTCCTAATTAACCAGGGAATGACATTGATGGGTACTTGACACCGTTAATCAATGACCTAAAAAGCTTATGGGAAATTGGAACTGAAGTTAGAGAGGCTTACCATGAAGAGACATTTACACTTCATGTAATATTGATATAAACAATTAATGATTTCCTCACATATGAAATGGTTATTTTGTGAGGAATTCTATTGGTTGTCCTATTTGTATGAATAAAACATCTTATAAATGGTTGAAGAATAGTAAAAAAAAAACTTTTTTCTTGGCCATAGAACATGGTTGCTAAGAGATCATCGTCACCATAAATAAAGAAAAGCTTTTTGATGTTACCCCCAAAGAAAGAGACCTTTCTCGAACTTTGATAGATGAATAAGTATTTGAAATGGTAAAAGATGTGGAAATAATGCTTGAGAAGAGAAAGCAGAGTAAGGATGGACCTTGGAAAAAGAGATCAATCTTTTACAAACGTCCATATTAGAAGAAACTTTTTGTTTGTCGTTGCTTGGATGTTATACATATTTAGAAAAATGTTTGTGAATCCATAGTCGGCGCGTTGCTTAACATTCTGAGTAATATTTAAGATGGTGAAAAAGCGTAGTTAGATCTCATGGAGATAAAGATTAAGCCTAATTTTTTCCTTGAGAAAAAAAGGAACTGCACTTACTTACCTTTAGTGAAACATATGTCATTAAAAGGGGAAAAAAGAAAGCTTTGTATATGGATTACTTCATTTAAAATGTCAAAAGTCTATTCTTCAAACTTCAAAAAGTTGGTGTCGGTGAAGGATTTGAAACTTATTGGCATGAAAACACATGATTGTCACGTGTTGATGCAAAAAATACTACTACTTCAGTTTAATTTTGCTACTAGTACTTGTCCAATGCAAAACCAATAGGGGTCCACAATAAACATTGATCCTAGAGGACTATCTAATGGTGATCTTTAATTAGTAAATCAAGAGGAATAGGAGCAAGCCTATCTTTATGTCTTGCACAATGCTCATAAAATGGAGTCTTTCATTGAGGTTCACATAAAGGAATTAAAAGAGGAGAACCTAGAGAGAGCAAGAAATGAGAATCAGTTACAAGATGAACATAATCGAACCTTTCGAGAGTGGATTAGAGCACACATCTATGCTAGGTACACCGCATTAAAAGATAGAAGTGTCTCACAAAACTTAGTGAACCTTATTAAAGGACCATCATCGATTGTTACAAGGTATACATCATTTTTTATAAATTGTTACACTTTCTACACTCACAAAAGTATCTTGTCTAAAATAATGGTATGACTCTCCGTGTCAAAACTATGCATAGTTTGTCCGTGAAGGACAAGAATCCAGTATATGGGACCATGAACTACTTTGGTTTTATTGAAGATATTTGGGTACTTGATGTCACAACCCGCCTTTTTTGGGCTGTGATTAAATCCTTTCTTATGTACTTAGGGCAAAAATTTAGAAAACTTTTTTTTTTTTTTACTGAATGAATATTTCTCATACTATAATTTTCAGAAACTTCCAAAATCCTTTCACAAACTTACATTTACATAAGCATTCTTACTTTTACAATACTCCTCTTTTTAATCCATTCTTTTCAAAATAACTTTTAATACATACAGCGGAAACATACAGTAGCGGATTCCATACCCAGTTTGCACACATCATCCGTCCGCCAGCTCATGGTTAGAATTTATTCTGACCTTCTTGTCGGAATACCTACAGCATAAAATACTTGATGAGCTATTGCCCAGTAAGTCCCATAAATCCCACATGGACAATCAAATGAATGCATGATTTGATTATGCTTTCTTATGAACTTTCCTTATCTTCATCGTTTCTTATCTTTCATTAGGGCCCAAGTGTTCGTACCAGTGCGCAATTTCATTAGGGTCTACGTAACACCGTGACCATATTTTATCCTTTAAACTCCTCTTACTTCGGGAGTCGGTACGACACTTTTCTTAACTTCTGGTGACATATTTACCAGTTCCTTTAATATGGTTGTCATACCATGCATAAAATGATAATCACATGTTATCCATAAAACATGAGTTCGTATGCATTGTAGAGTACCCACAAGTACCTATTTCATAAACATCAATGTTTTCATGATCGTATACACAAGTACATATATTGCATATAACAATACATAACATGATATACACTCAGGTATTTTAATCGTATACACACAGGTACCGCATCTATATCTCTAGGCATTTATTTCATAGCAAAAACAAGTTCACATTGGAATTTATACCCTAATATGCATATTCTTGCATTCTACACCTACCATCTCATGCTGTAAGTAGGAAGGGTACTTACTTGTTTTTGTGCACTGCAAAAAAAATCAACTTTGATCTTCGATCTCCTAGACTCCTAGGATCCTGTTGGCCAATTATGAAACTCATTAGCCAATTTCAATACGTTTCGTCACAAAACGTTCATTACGTAATTGTTCGAGTTGTATAACAATACACAACTCTATAAATACTAATTTTCTTATTTATGTCGAATTCTATCCTATCGTCACTTATGAAGAGTGAAAATCTTCATAATTGTTTTCTTTTCTTACTTAAAGCCCTTCTAGAGCCTTTCGGGTTATTCGAGCAAAAATGACGATTTTGCCCTCCATGGCCCTACTGATCTGTTCGAGCTCGGTTCCGTTCTTTTAAATAAAAACAGCCACACATTAATTTCAAAATAATGTCCTAGTGGCTCAAAACCCTTTATTTCACACTTCAGCCCCATTTTCATAAAACTTTACGGTTTAGCCCCTAAACCAAAAATTGTGACAATTTTACCCTCGGGGCTAAAATTTTCTGTTTACATCAAAAATTCCTATTTTTCATAAGAAATATTTTTGCTTGAAGTACCATACCTCAAATAATTTTGACAAATGACGTTTTTGCCATTTTATCACATTTTTACTTTTAACAAATTCTTGAAAATTCAAAAACTCACAAACGGTTGAGTTTTTTGATGAACTGTTTGTGATATTTAACAGTTTCGTCGAGATCTACAACTTTTGTGTTTTAAATTTTCCTAAAATCTCACTGTACAGTGGTGTTTTTGGCTGTTTTTCATTTCTGCCGAGAAAGAAAGTTTTCTTTCAATTTAGTCCCTTGGACGTTTTTGTCAAATTCCTTTTCAAAATTTCAAATCTACCCCTATAGAGTCTATTCCATGCCTTACTCAGGTCATTTTCGTACTCAAACCTCATTTTTACACAATTTAACCATAAACTTGCAAAAATATTCTTTTATGCAAAAATTGCCATTTTGCACCTTAAATCAAAATTTCATCATCTTAATAGGTCATTCATCACATACACATGTAATTTCATCAACCATAAGCTCAAGAACTCATATGGATTTGAGAAAACAAAAATCCAAACAAAAATTCAAAACTTTGAATACCAAAACTTACCAAAATAGCCTCTTTTTGATTTCTAGCCTTGAAATTCCTTTTTGATCTGCTTCTAAGCCTCCTTTTCATGTAAAAATAACATGGGTTAACATCTCCCCTTCAACCCATGAAAAACCCCTTGAAAACTCAATAAAAAGTTTGGAATTTTACCTTTAATCTTGTAAAAATCCTTGGGGCTTGCTTCTAAAATTGTTTTGGGGCTATTTTTGTATTTTTTGAGGTTGAGAAAATTTTCTTGAGGCTTCAACTATGGCTGCCGAACTTGGTGGAGAGGAAAGAATTGAAAATTTGTGATAAGCATGCCTTAAATGCATCTTTATCTCCTTTGGTGACTCATGGTAACCCATGAGTATACCCCTAGGTGTCATCACATAATTGGGTCACCTTTTAAGGCTTGGTGGCCCAATAACAAGTTAACAAATATCCACTTAGTTGGGCTAAAAATTTACACAGTGTAATTTTTTATCACGCAGTATTTTTCTTATACTGCTGTGGTCAACACAGTATATTTTCTATCCTTAGACTGTTTAAAAATATTTAACTTACTTTTCATTCAATTTTAGAGGCCAATCATAACATTTTTCGTATCTGCGTTTTCACTTAGCAGTATTCTTACACTGCTCTGGCCTCCTTCCTACCCCAGATTAGGGTTCGGACAACCTCTGTGTCCTAATTGCATTCTAGTCGTTCATTCATTTATACCACAATTTTTCAATTAATTGTGATATAAAATTCATTTTATGGATATTATTCACAGATTTCTGAGTAATTCAACTCATTAAATCTGTATTTTACCATATCCAATATTGCATCACCTTTACCATAAAATATGCAATCAATGCCGCTTATTTTTATTTTATCGTTATTTTGTACAAAAATTACAGCTTTTACAAAAATCACATTTTTAAAAATAAATTCATTAATTAAACCCAATAAAATATTAGGTTTTATTAATGACATTTTCTCGGTCATTACACTTGATTATTGCAGATTGTGAATAGCATTTTTAAGTGGAAGTGGGCTGACAATAACTATGCTAAGATTGATAATGACGATGCCACGAAGGTTGACTTTTGCCAATTGGGAAACAAAAATGATCCTTTCATTATCACATCGCAAGCAATTCAAGCTTTTTATACAACGGATCTCGATGATTTGGAGTTATCCTTAGTGTGTCGATGAAGCTAAGAGTTGTTCTTGATGAAGAAAAAGTTCTCAAAGATTGCATTGCATCCCATCCTTCACGAAAAGGTAGACATCGGTTGAAGAGATTAATGATTTTGACGATGATATTTCCCACTTGCTGCACAAAGTTCTTGAATGGACATATGTTGAGGAACCAAAGAAAAAAAGAAGAAAAAAAATAAGCATTTGTATACTAATTTTATTCCAACGTTGTTTGTTTGTTCTTTTTAAGCTAAGGGGTTTTCAATGTTAGCATGATATTCAAACTTTATTTCATTCATTATGTATATTTAAATAGTTATATTTGTGATCAAAATACCCATACAACATAAATTTTGAGCCATCAAATGCATAACACAGGTTGGCCACCCTAGGCAAACAAGGAAAAGAGGTAAAAATTGATCATTTTTACTAATTTTCCACAATGTTTTCTCCTTGAAATCGCCGTGCAATCCTACATTTCACAACAGTTTCTCCTTCAAGCCTAATGAAAGTTTAAACTTACACGATGGTTTTTTAAATGAAACCATATGTAAGCCAGGGCTAAAACGTTGTCATTTCAACCATCTTATTTTAAAAGGGTCTTACACGACGGTTTTTGAGAAAACCATCGTATAATCCCTGCTCTTAAACAGCTTGAGCCCTTAACTTTATTCAAACATCCCCTCCATCTCTCTACCCACAAAACCCTCTCTCTCTCTCTAAATCATGTGAACGCAACCCCCCACGACCCTGCCGCTATCGTCGACCCAATCCCCTATAACCCTAACCCTAATCAAGCCTTCTTTCTCTTCACCTAGCCCTCCATGAAACCAGTCGATCACCTTGACATCGACACCGCATCTCACATTCAATCCACCTTTCGCCTCTTGTCTCGACGTCGTCTCTAGCCTCACCATTCATTGCCTCGACTTACTATCGTCGTCTCCCTCGTATTTAGTGATAAGGCACTCCTTTGAGTGAGAGATTATTATGGCACATCATAAGAAAATCATTTATATTGTTTTGTGGTGCTTTACTTGGAAAATTTTATGCCAATTTGTGTCATATATGTACATTTGCTTTACTAATTTTGAGAAATAGGATTTTGGGTTAAGAAATTGGATTGGATTTTTTTTTTTTTTTTTTGGAGATACTCACAACATGTTTGATAAAAACTCTATGACCATCTTAGTAATAATTTATGTTTTTCATTGCTCAAAAACTCACTAGCATTTTCAGCATTTGTGTTTTTGTAAATTGTTAGTTTTGTTAATTAACTTCGTAACTTAGTTTTATTATTTTTAGTTTTTTTTTGCTATTTTAACGTTATTTAAGTTTAGCTTTAGTTTTAAATTAATTCTATTAATTTGTGTTGTTAATTTTTTTGTGTTAAATAGTTTTTATTATTTAATATTTAGTTAATACATTGGTGGTAAAGCATTTTAATTTCTTTAGTTAATGCATTTTTAGTTTTAGTGATTAGTTTTAGTATTTTAGTTTGGGTTTAGTATTATTGTAGTTAGTTAATATGCATGTTGGTTTATATTTTTGTTATATGTTGGTTTTATTGTTTCTATGTTAATTAGTTTTAATGTTACTATGTTGACATTTGTCACTTAGTTAATGCATTGGTGGTAAGACTTTTTTTAAAAAATTAATGTATTGTTAGTTTATATATATATATATATATATATTGGTTTTGTTTTATCACAAATTTGTAGTTAATTTGTTATGTGTTTTAGGTTTATGTGATTGTTGTGGCAATATTCATTTTGTATATGTTAATGTTGTTTCGAATATTTGAATGAGAATCTGGTTTAGATTAGGAAAACAGGTCACAAGAAAGCAATGAGGAGTATATAGCATCATCTTTTCAACATGGAACAGGAAAAAAAGTGAGATAACCACGAAAAGAAGCTGATTTCATGAGTGCAGATCCGCTTTAATGAAAAGAGTCTATAGAGTAAAGGCAAAGGGATTAAGACATAAAGTTCTATTTGATGAGAAAGGCCAACCAAAAGGCACACCTAGACATAAACTAAGTAGTTAGATTGGAGTTCTTAGTCGAGAATACGTTCCAATATGGATACGTGATTTGAGAACTAAAAACTTGAAAAAAACAAAAGATATTATTTGAAGAGAGATCTATACAAGTTTCACTGTGGAAGAATAGCATAGAAAACACGCTTTAAAGATTGTGGAGAAGTTGCATAGAGGTTTAGATCTGCCTTATGTTACTTTTGTAGAGCCCTACTATTTTGTTCCAGATTCAAATGAAAATATATGGAAGTAGCCTCCTACGATAGTACACTACTAATCCTCTATATCCAACTAAGATTGTTTAAGATTTGTGACGTATCAACATTTCAAAGAATTCTAACTTCCTTCGGCGCATGCAAAAGAAATAAGAGCACAAAATGAAGATGGATCAAGAGTAGGCCAATTACGATATAAAGTACTTGAAAAAAAAGTGGTAATTTAATATCTTACACCTATTGCATAGATCAATCATTCCATTATTAATGTTTTACTATTCTAGAAAAATTAATACAACTTGTAGAGACTAGTGTATGGCCTACAAGAGAGGAGCTATGGATCAAATCGCATTAGGTCCTGATGGACAAGTCAAAGATCCATCATTTAAAAAATTGGCCAATTGATTGGAAATGTATAAAGCTCAAATCCTTAGTTTGTACTTTTATAACTTTGAAACATAATAATTAAGAACAACTTGATTTGTTATTATTTTACTAGATAAGTACATGGAGTAGCAAACTCAAAGGACCTTCGAATCCATCCGTACCAATGACACATCAACAAAGGCACTGAGAAAACTAGAACATTCAGGATATGTTTGTGGTTAATCTAAGTATGTCAATCAGTCTTAATACTTTGACCTTCGGCCAAGTTCGAAACTTGGATTCAAAGTAGTGGATCTGCAATGGGAACTTACAGAACTATAGGGTCTTGTGAACATATTAGTTGCACAAGGAGGTGTTAAACCAAAGGATGTGAGCATTAAATAACACAACAGCTTCAAGGATAGTTGTATCGTTCACGAACAACAAGCTCTAGTGTTGCCTAATGGTGGAGAACCCAAGGAACATCAAGAATGCAAACTCTTTCTAGAAGATCCAATTAATAGTGGGTATGTGCTTGTTACAGTTGGAAAGGCTTAAATGGAGAGTCTTCCAAATAATACAATCCACAGAATAATTTTAGACCATAGAAACTTGGGCATTAACGTTATTACCTCTAAAATTAGAGTAGTTAAACTACCTTTTCTGACAATGGAGGCAACAACTATGGGTAAAGCCGTTGAAAGCTTCGTTGCAAGGCTAAAAAGGTTAATTGAAGTCGTTGAAACACCTAAGACGACGAACACGACTTCATCATGCAAGAAAGCTTAACTTGATTACAAATCGGTTCCACCTATAAGTTTTACGAAAATACACAAGGGGATCAGATATGCACCAAGTTCTAACTAAAAATCAAAAGGTATAACAACAAGCAAGGACATGTTTGGCTCCTTCGACAATACCTTTACTATTGATGGAGAGCTTCAATAGATCTAGAATAAAAGACTTGACACACAAAGTTTAGCCACAGCATCACAAAGAACAAACTATTAGGAATGGAATGCACAAACAAAAGCAGATGGCTGCACAAAACCTGCCCCCGCACCCGCCAACCGCCCACATCCGCCCTGCTTGCCAATGGTGGGTTACACGTTAGCAGCCCACTAAATGGCAGGTTCAACCCACCCGCCAACACACCTAAACTGACAGGTGGCAGGTTGAACCTGACCAGCCTGCCATTTTCTTCCAAATTTTTATTTTTATTTTGCTGCAATTTCCAAGTTGTGAAATAGGCGTTGCCTTTTTAGTGCTATATATAAACTTTAAGACCTGAAATAATTTGTTAAAATGATTGCAGTACGTTTTTATAAAGTGATCCAAAACATATATACAACAGTACAAGGTTAATGAAGATATCTCTCAGCTATAAATCATTGATTAGAGAGTTTTAAGAGAAAATAACAGTAACACAAAATATACAACTAGAAAACGCCATGATCTTAGAAAACTGATTGAGCAGTTGATGTAGCAGATTCAAAATTCAAACTTGAATTAGGGTAGTTTCCAACATATAGTACATATGTGAGTATTTGTTTCAAGTTTGAAGTGCAAAATTTAAGTGCTGATTTCTATGTATATAGCTTGTTTTTCTCATTGATAAATTCTTTTAGTTATTATTTCTTTAATTTCATTTTTTGAAGTGTTTGTATGGATTTTTTTTAAGTCAAACTAGTTTATTAGGCTAACTCTTGAAGCCTAACCTGCAAAACCTGCCTGCACCAACCCTCAACCCACCTGCAATTACACGGGTGGTCTGCAATTTGCCCTATTGCCAACCCGACAGTCAAAAAAAGGGACCCACCCCGCCCAAAATTGTCAACGTGTGTTCACCGCTAGACTATGGAAAGGCTACTTCTATTATCATAAAACTAAAACTAAAGTAAATAAACAAAAACAAAACAAAAAGAAACAAAAAACAGAGATAACCCCATTATTGAATAAAAACATTTACAAAAAAACATACGAGAGGCCTTGACCTCATGGGAAACCCGTTAGCGACACACAACCACCACAACATCAGAGCCCAGAAAGAGTAGATCTGCAACAAAATAAAGCCTGTGTAAGGCAAAATAAGGGTCACCTGAATATGGGAGCCACGTGTTGCCACTGCCACAATCAACCAAAGCGCAATCTCTACCAAAGCGAGTGAAGCACGACTATGGCAGAGAACTCTACACCGCCCACCCCTCGAAAGTCACACATCATCGGAGGAGACCAAGCCTCTACCATCAATCCCGAGCAACCCACTAGGCACACTTAGCCCCTCCCCTCCCAACCCCCACCCCAAAAAGTCTGCA
Source organism: Artocarpus hirsutus (assembly GCA_946598075.1). Classification (NCBI taxonomy): domain Eukaryota; kingdom Viridiplantae; phylum Streptophyta; class Magnoliopsida; order Rosales; family Moraceae; genus Artocarpus; species Artocarpus hirsutus. The sequence goes on along the minus strand of CAMOHE010044211.1, from coordinate 25,170 downwards.
TCAATCTTGAGGTTAAAACCCCAAAAGTAGCAGCGTCGAATGAACTTTGACACGTCTGGGGAAGGTGGCCAAATGTTTAATAGCACCACTCAAACATGTTGAAATTTTGCCTCTTTCGTCGCGAAGTCAAAACCATCTCCACCGTAGTACTTGCCGAGAGAAATCCAAAGCGGTATCTATAGGGCCGAAGGTCCAAAAGCTAGCCGAACAACATTGTTGAATTTCGATCTAAGAAGTGCAATGTAACAATAAACCCTAATACATGCTCAAGATTGAGGGAAATTGTCATTTTCTCCTTGTAGATATCAAGAAATTGCGAGTTTGGAACTCATATGTGAAGATTTTTGAAATAAAATCCAAAGGGAATTCTTATCGTGGAGAATGTAATTTTGTTTTATCGATGAAAAATAATGTTATAATTATCAGATAAAAACTTAAAAATCTATTATGTAACAATTTATGTTACAAAATTATGATGCATAATATAAAATTGTTTTAAATTATAAATAAACCAAAAATTTTAATCCAAGGACTAAACACACTGCTCTCTCGATTAAGTAAAATTGTTTTCTCACCTATAAAATTTCCCAAAATAATATCACAAATTGAAAAGTCTAGGCGCTTATGACACGAACATTCGATTAGTGGGTGTTCATGCGAGAGCGTGAGGATATCCCACTCACGTTTCTCTTTCGCGTGCTGCCGAGGGCGACCCCACACCACCCCACCTCACTAGTCACAACCAAAAGTCTGAGGGAAGTGAAGACACGCGCTGAAAAAGCGAGTACGAAAATGACTGGATGTGGGAAACTGGGGAGATTGTGACTTCGGAGCAGAGGGCTTGGAAGTCTAGGGCCTGTCTTGAATATCCCAGCAAAGACCTTAAATGAGAGAGCTGTTTTTGCTTTCAGATTTGTTTGACATCACTTTCATTTTGTTGTTTCTCACCCAATTATTGCTCTTTTTGGTTGCATGTTTTTTTAACGTTGCTTTCCAAAACTAATGGACTGTTTTTATTAATAGTGTTACCCAACTTTGTTTTATAGAAACCGAAAAAATTACTTATTGGCAAGGGTTTGGTTTTCACTGAATAGAACTTCATGCTTCCATTCAATTTTTAAACTATTATTTTTTTATTCATAAATTTTTAAAAATAGTTATACCTTTATTTTACATGAAAAAATTATAGTTGTATTATGTCTTTATTTTCTTAGAAACATTATGTTTTGTACCCAACCTTAATAATCAAAATATGTAATTATATTTGTATGCAATAAAAATTATCATTAATTTTTTACATAATGCCTTATTGATAAAAACTTCTAGCTCTGCCACTATTCATTCAAAAAATCTTCATCAGAAACATGATTTTTAAAAGATTCAACAGCAAAAAAAAAACCCTATTAGTATGAATCCCTATGAAAAAAACCATAATTTTGAATCTTCAAACTAGTTAAAGATTACAATTAATATAAAAAACCCTAATTTTTAATCTTCAAACTAGTTAAAGATTACAATAAATATAAAAGTTGCATAAATTAAAAGAATTTAATATAGATTTTACGATGAAAAATTAGAACCTCATCAGTAGAGTTTTTTTTGCCCTAGCCTTCTTTATCTAAAAGGAATTATTTTTCTTTGATGTTTTTGTCAATTATACAGGAGGTTCTATTAGTTGGCTGATTGGCCTAAATAATCTCACACATCTTTCACCTCCATGTTTTCCATGCTTCCAACCCAATGTTGTTTTCAAGTTTATGAAGTACTAGTACTACACTACTATAGATGTAAAATTATTCTATAAATATGTTTTTCAATACTTTATCAGTAGGATTTTCTCAACCATACATTTTAGAGATTTCTTTAACCAGTACACGATATTTTTGAACGGTAAATTTTTTATTTAAATTATCGAAATTTAAAAGTCTGCAGTTTTTTGGATTAATTTGAAAAAAGATAGAGAAATTTTTACATAGTTGAATCTCTTAGAAGTTATAACGTCCACTGTAGGTGTTGGTTCTTCATCATAGAAATCCTGTTTGAAAAAAGGAGTGGCTCAAACAATGTTAAACAAAAAGTTAGTATGATATTAGATTTATTTTCTTGCTTATTTTATCAAGTATGTGCAAAGAAATTTAATAATTGCATATATACTTGCTTAAAAAAAGATGCAAACCGTGACTTCAAGTTCTTAAAAAAAATAAAAAAAATTGGCATTTTAAAAATAAATTAAATAATAATTTGTAGAAGAAAAATTGTACTACCAAGTTCAGAGCTCATAGAGGAAGGGTTAAAAAAAAAAAGAAAAGAAAATCACACGTTTTTCTCATAGGCTGCTTTTTTAATGTTCTAAGATTGATTATATTTTGTTTGTTTTTTGTTTTTTGTTTTTGTTTTCTTTATTTTTCGTGGGCTTTTTATTTGTTCAGTTTATAAGATATTTTCTTTTCCTTTCAGTAAAGTTTTTGCTGATTAAAAAAAAAACTATTCAATTCTTAACACAATTCAACATACGATGGATTGTAATAATTTGTTTTCTTGATTAGGACGTGTATTTTTTTTTTTTTAGTCTCTCATTTTTATTGCCTTTTTCTATATCCAATCAAATGAATGAATTGCCAATAAATCTTATGAACATTGCTATAAGATAACATGTTTCTTTTGCCTATTTTACATTTTCTGTTGCACCTTGATTTTTATTCTTATAAGCAGGAGATTAGCTCTTTAGGTTAAATTTTTTGCACACATTTCATTGACTTTTTTGCATTTTATATTTTGCACCTTGATTTTTGTATATAATAGAAGGATAGTTCTTTGGTTTAAATTCCTTGTACCCAATTAAGTAAAATTTTTCACTACAATTATAAGGTATCATTAGCAATGAAGATTTGCAAATAAACAAAACTAATCATATACTTGTGAGACTTACATATGTAATTGTGTGACAAAATTCTATGCAAGCGTTTGAAATTGAAATTTCTAAATTGAGAAGTTAAATTTTTCAGTTTTTTTTAGGAAATTTTATCAGTTTTTAGGAAAAGAAAAAGAAATAAAATGAAAAGAAGAAAAAGTTTAGGAAAAAATGATAAAATATTATGGAACATCACGTGAGAATATTGTGCCCGTAAAACTTGGGGCAATAAGTTCAAATCTTCCACATGGATAAGCATGAAATGAGTAGAATATAAAAAGTCATCTCTATCCCCTATAAGGAAGATTTTTTTATTTATAGCACAAAAGCAAATGCGTTTTTATAATAATACTTTACACAAGTTTGGTTCCCTAATGACATTTGAAAATTGTTTTGTAGGATATAAAGTAACAGATACTCTTTAAAAAATAGAAGGAAAAAAAAAGACACTGCAAGCAAATGGGTGCATTTTGTCTACTCTATCATATTAGTGTTTAAAAACAGTAAAAAAAATTATTATTCTACATTAATCTAACAATATATTTACACTCGACTTTACCAAAAAATATAAATTAAAAAAATTGAGGCTTCAGACATAGACTAGCACAATTACTCTATACCTACTACAGTAGAAGAAAAAATTTAAATCCCGACCTTAAATTAAAAGAAAATTAAAAATTAGCTCATGATTAGTAAAGGATGAAATAAAAAAAAAGTATAGTGTATTGTTATGCTTTAAACTATTTGTTTTCTGTATAATATAATTTAAATTTTTAATTTTAGGGAAATGCACCATGAATTATAAAATTATTAACAATTGAGGTCTAACAATTAAAAAGTGTTAAAAAACATAGATAATTTTGATCACGAGATTCACACACAAATTTTTTTTAAATGTAAAACTCAGTATTTTGAGAAAAAAAAATTAAAATTCAATATGGGAAAAAAAATACTTAATAAAAATTTAAAATAGTTGTTTGACTTTTATTATTATTGATTTCGACGTTCAAGATACGTTGTAACAAGTTCATAATTCAATATCCATTATGCAAAAAAACAAAAAAATGAATAATTGATAGTGCTAGGCGCAATTTTCTCATTAAAAAAAAAAAAAGAAAAGTTAATTAATATGGGAGTTCGGATAAATTCATGTGGGAGTTGTAACTTGTAACAGACCCAGTGTAATCATTGAAAACAATAATTAATATTTTTTATAAAACCAGAGTGGTTGGAGCTGGAGTTGGAGTATGGAAGGAAATAAACACATCCTTTTGTTTTGCACTGTTCACAAACTTTTTAGTCTTTATGATTCTCTGCTAAAAATTAATAACAAATAAATAATAAAGCTAAAAACTGCAATGTTTTTCATCCCTCTCTGTCTCTTTCTCTCTCTGAAAATAGCAAGTTATTAAGCAAACCACAACAAAACCTTCTTCCATGGAGTTTGGGGCACACACAACTACTAAAATCTTATTTCATTGATTCAGTCTGAACTCTGTTTTCCCTGTTAACACCGTACCACAATACCACTGTTATACTATTCATTGCCCAAGTAAGGATTCTCTCTCTCTCTCTCCCTCTTTCTCGTACAAAAACATCATTTGGTAACTTTCTGTTTTTCCTTTTATGGGTGCTGCTCTCGTAGGCTGTGATTCTTGCTTCTAGTTTCTTATGATGTGTGTCTTTTTTTTTGAAGTCTTTTGTGTTGAACAGTTTCTTTGATTGAGTTAAATATGGGAATTAATTATTTATTTACTTATTTTTTGCCTTTGTTCTTTCAAGTTTTGTTGCCGTTTTGCGTTACTGGTTTCTGGGGTCTTTTTCTGACGGAATTTTTTTCTTTCCTTTCGTTTGGTTTTTGTCAGGAAACGGTGTTGCTTTAAGTTTGAGGCTTTTAGAGGGAACAAAACAATCTGTGGGTTTTCTTTCTCTTTTATTTGGGTTTTTTTCTTTTTCTTTTTTTAAGTGATGTTTCTTAAATGCTGCCCAATATTTAGCTTTATTTCGTGTGCGGTCTTTGATTATCAACAGGAAGGGTAAATATGAGAAAAGAAGTTGACTTTTGTGGATAATTTTTAATTGGGTTTCTTTGTAATCTCTTAGAAATTTGGATTCTGTTGCTTCTTGTGATGGAACATTGGAGCTATGTGTCTGAAGAGAAGGGGTTTGTGTCTGAAGAAACAATTCCATCTTTTAATTCACTTGCTAGAAGTAAAAAAGCCCTCTTGGGTTGGGAATTGAAAACCTTAACCACCCCATGTGCTTTTGGCAACAGTATGTCTCTTGAGAACCAAGGTTTTGGAGAGTACATAGAAATGATGGGTAAACAAGTACCCGGCGATTCCGTTTGTGGTGGCGGAAGGATCATTGATCCAACCACCACAGAAGTCGCGTTCTCTAGAGAAGATAACTCCAGTTCAAAGATATCAAGCTCCGTCTTGGACTCGAGCAGCCGGGATTCTTCACTTATTGACTTGAAATTGGGGAGACTTGGCGACCGCCGAGGTTTTGATGGTTCTAGTTTCTCTAAAGGACATCCGGGTTTGTCTTCGTCGGAGTCGTCGACGCCCCAAAAGAGAATAAAGCTCTCAGGGGTAAATTCCCATACTGCCTTTTGCCAAGTTTATGGCTGCAACAAGGATCTCAGCTCTTCTAAAGAATACCACAAGAGACATAGAGTTTGTGATCTTCATTCGAAAACTGCTAAAGTTATAGTGAATGGTATAGAACAGAGATTTTGTCAGCAATGTAGCAGGTAGTTCATTAATTTTTTTCCCCTTATTTCCAATGCTTATTTGCTACTGCTGAGATATTATGTGAAGAAAATTGATTTTCACAACTCAAAACCCCAACTTCTGAGAATGTTCTCCTTGTACTCATACTTTTTTTTTCTATGTCTTTTAATAATATTACGAAAATGAATTGAGGATCTTTAAATTGTTTCAAGTGGATATCAGAGTTTTGTTCTTCAAATAGTGGATTCGTTACTTTATTCTATTTTTACCTTCTCTTCACAACCTTGTTCCTTCTTTATCTCTAAAATGCCTTCTTTAACTTTTCCTTCTTTGGATTCCTTTCTTAATCTAATGTCTTGTACAACAAAAAATCATTTGTTTACTTAATTGCTACGTTTAGTATTAGGTCTTTGTTTCACATGCTTATGATCTTTCTCGATCCGATAATCCTGTTTTTAATTCCTTTTCCTAGAGTGATCCTCTTTCAAGCTTGTAAATTCGACAGAAATGTTTTCCCTTGTTTTTTGGCTACATAAGATTTTAAAGGACCATAATGAGTTGGTTATTGCTGCTCTAAGATGTGCAAGCTTTTTGACAATCCAGGTTCCATTTGCTTGCTGAATTTGACGATGGTAAGCGTAGCTGTCGTAAACGCCTTGCTGGACACAACGAACGCCGGAGAAAGCCTCAAGTGGGCGTCCACTCTGGTAGAGCTGGAAGGATGTTTCAGTCATTTAATGGTACCAAATAAAGATCATCTCTAATTCTAAATTGATTAATGTAACCTCAACTCTCATCCTTAACTTTCTTTTAAATAAAAGTAGTTCAATGTTGTTTTTTATAATTTTTGGGAATCAATTTTTTGAGGATTTCTTTAAGATTTTCTTTTCAGCCATCACTATTTTTTTTCCCCTCTCCTGTTGTTTGACATGATTCTTATGTTTTTACAGATAGCAGATTTCATGGGACTACATCCTTTATTTGCCAGGACACACTCCGTAGTGGCTTCTTGCATCCCGAGAAACATGGCACAAGAGACTGGTGCCACTGCATAAAAGTTGAGGATGGATCCGACTTTAGGCCTCTCTCAAATGTTCATGTATCTACAAATGGACATTTTCGTTCAAAATTGCTCTTCCCTCATGATGTTGGAAAGGAATTTCCTTCTTTCCATGAAAGTGGAGCAAATGCTGCGACCGCAGGCGTTTTCAGCAACCATAGTGGCCAATATCCACATGAGCTGGGAGGGGCAGACTCTAGTTCTCGGGCTATCTTCCACAGCACCATGTTAGGATGTGAAGAATTAAGTAGCTTCAGTAGAGCATCAACCTCCATTCAGGGATTTTTGGGGACATCAGACTCTGGGTGTGCTCTCTCTCTTCTGTCATCTCAATCACAGAACTCTCCAAACCACCTGTCGGGATTTCCCATGGCCCATCCCTTGGTCAAGCCTGGCAGCCATACTTGTTATAGCATGTCTCAGGTCTCTGAAAAGCTTGTTGGAGCATCTTCACAAGCATCAACAAGCGGTGTTTCAAATAAGCTACCATCTTTGGGAATGAATCCTGTTGTTGGTCCCATCATGATGTCGAGCGGTAGTGAAGGCGTCAACTCTGAGATCACAAATGGGATATTCCAGGGATCGGATTTCCTCAACTGCAAGGATCGTCTTGCCTGTGAACATGTGCCTACCATTGACTTGCTTCAGTTATCATCGCAGCTCCAGCGTGTGGAGGATCAAAGGCAATCTATGCATATGAAACCGGAAAATGATACTTTCTGCTGCCTTCGAATTACTTAATGTGCTCTGAAACAAGGTATGTTCCAAACTCTAGTAAAATTGGTTTCGGTGTTGCTACTTAATTAAGCTTGAGCATTTTCTTCAGCAAGTAGATAAGTTGAAGAGACGTTCTACATTTCACAATTTCATCTCAACATCATGAATTAAAAGCATTGGCGGCAAAGCGACATGAGTTCAATCGTTTTTGCGTAATTGTCATGGAAGCTGTCTAGCTTATCACACGATTGTCTTTCTTTGTGAATCTCATGTTAAACGTTTTCGTGAAATATAAGAATTTTTCTTAAGTGGACAAGAAGGTGGATTTTCTTGCTCACAATGTTAAGCTTCATGTCATCTCAATGTTGAAGTTGGAAACATTTAAGCATACAAGTTTAACTGTTAAAAGTATTAGATTAGTTGTATCAGCAGAAAGATAAATAACAATGGCAGATATAATGAAAACCTCTGCACTTCCTATTTTTGGAACCACTGACATGTTGTAGATTCTAAAGATAAAAATGAATTGGCCACAATATTCATTATATAATGTTGTATAAAATTACTGCACTTACTGAACTTCTGCTTTATGATTTAAATTAGTTCTCTGAATATAGTTGGTTTGACAGAAAATCATCTTGAACACCTTTTTTTTCCTCTCACGAGTAATAAATAATACAACTTGTTTCTAAGACAGGGATTAAACTCTTATCTCTATGGCGGTTTTGAAGCGTTGTACCTTGAACGTCAAGAAACAGGCAGAGTGGAACTTGGGAGCGAGCCTCGAAAGACTGAAAAATTCATCCATCTAACGCTGCTGCTAGCTGACAACTTTTTGTTATTAGATCAAACTCAAGTTTGATTTGTTGGTACAATTTGGTTAGCATTGTTGGATCTTATTAGATTGGCTTCAAATCAAATCCTCTGATCTATTTGGTTCTGTTTTCTTTCCCAACATTGTTGAAGTTTTTTAATCAATAAATTAAGTCTTATATTCAGGCTACCAATGGTCAGGAATGGATGAAAAACTTGTGGCATAAGTGCAAATTATAAAATTCTCTGGCAAAGTTTTCTACTTTTCTCATTATATTTGTTGAACTGTGGCTAAGACCTTCTAGTTCTCTCATAAAACCAAAATGAGTTGTTTGAGCCTTATGAACTCAATATATGGCGCTATATTTTTGTTAATTTGGTTTCTCTTTTGAAACCGCCGATGGTGCGAGCAACTAGGGATGTAAGCTAGGCCCAAGTTGGGCTGAGTTAGTCTTCTTGCCAACTCGTCCAACAAAGAAAAAGGGTCCCCATCACCATCGCAAGTTTGCGGGTAAAACTGTCATTCGAGGGGCAACCATGATCATCTAACTTCCTAAACCGTTTCAATAAACTACAACATGAAGTGGAAATGTTGCATCTCGTTTGAGAGATAAAATGATCAACTAAGTGGCTTTGGTGGAGTATGTTCCTCAAGAATTCATGTTTTGTTGGTTAAAATTATGAGATTACCCAATTCAAAATAGAAAAGAAGAGGTTAGAGAGAATAAGGTTTTTTTATTATCACAATTGCGGAAAGAGTGTAAAACGACAACAAGATTTAAAAAGCAACAGCAACATCCAAACGGCATGAAATGGTCAAACAAAATTAGCTGTAAAAACGACAATAATATAAACGACATGAAACGCTTAAATGAAACTAGCTAAGAGACGACGATAACATGGAAACAAGCTAACAACATTGGCTCAGAAAGCGAGCAAAATTTGAAAACAAAAATAAAATAAAAAGAAAACGGCTACCGTATCCCGTAGAAAAAAAAAAATATATTGAAACGATATTGAAATCAAAAGGACTGTAGCGGTAGAAACGACAACAATTTAGAGAGACAACACCAAACGATTCAACACCACGGTCCTAAAACACAATTTGTCAAAGAATGTCTTTGGCAAGATAGTTTAAACCAAAAGTTAAAACATTTTATGTAACATGTGAGAGCTTTATATTGTAGCATATTTTTGTTTTATATTGTAATATGTGAGAATTTTATAACAATTAGAATTATATTTTCTTGATTGCATTGTCAAACGCTCTCTAAGTTTTTCAACGCTTATGCCCTAAGCTTTTTGTTGTCTAAGCTTTTTCATCCTGAATTGTTTTTCTAAGTAATTAAGTCCTTGGATTCCTAAACGAGTAGAAATTAACTCCAATTTATTAAAATTTTATGAAATGCTTGCTAAATTAACAAGAAAAAAATCAAGAATTAAAGTAGACTACAAGAAGTTCATGGGGGCACAAATGCTAAAAGTTAGTAATTTTGTGAGGAAAAAAATACCCTGCCATTGATGATAATTGGAGCTTATTACTATTGCTTTGAAAGTGGAAGGATAAAATTGCGTAAAACAATCCACGAACAAAACTGTAAAATGTTTAGATAATATAGATACTAAAAATCCTTTGTAAAAGCAACCACACTGAACCACATCAAATAGTTCAAAGACATTTGTTGAAAAAACTCAACAAATTATGTTTAGAATGATGGTGATTGAGGCATAGCCTACTAGTAATCAAACCTAACTTTATTACAAAGTGTAAAATTTAAATTCTATATCCCAAGTTTCAAATAAAAAGAAGTGCTAGCAAAAGAAAAGTGTTAATAACACTCTCTCCAATCATTGCATGACACATGAAATCCACTTATATCATAAATTATTATTACAATAAAAAATATAGTAGAGTCCATGTGTCATGTAATAAATGAAAAGAGTGTAAAAGAGAGTGCAGCTAGCACTTCTCTGAAAAGAATTATGACAAACAAGCTGGATCTTGACCATTAAACGCCTAGCGAGAGAATATCAAAAGGCAAATTAAACACAGTTGTTCATGGTATTAGCACAAAGAAAAAAAAAATGAAATTTCTATATGCTTTGAAAGGGCACCTCCGTTTGTCTCGTGGGTTTGAATTACAATTCAAACTTTTTTGTTATAGTATTTTTTCTCACAAAAAATAAAAATTTTTGTTCAAATTTTCCATTCAAATGTATGAATCATAACATCCGGGTGAATGGAACGTTGAATGCCCATATCATGAATCATAACATCATAAAATATGTCCATCAATTGGGTTGCTAAGAGAGTAGGATTTTGGAGTCTGTTTGCAAGAACAAAACCCAAGGCTTGCTCTAAACAATCATGAGCAAGTATACTCGCGTTCAGGAAGCTGCTTAAAATTGGCTCATTTTTTGCCTGCAAAAACATTATTAATTAATTGATTACTTGTATAAGCAAAGAATTAAATGTTGGAAAAATTTCTTATTTATGCAAAAACAAACCCTAATATTGCATAAACATAATACCAAGATCTTTGAACCATATGATTTTTACATAACAATAATTAAGAAAGAAGACATACCTTAATCCATGATAAAGATTTGATGAGAATGATTGATCACAAGAGACCTTTGAAGAAACTGTGTTTCTCTTTTTTAACCACTCTTAGTTTTTACAAAATACTTTTTTTGATGGAAAGAAAAATATATCGTTAATGGGTTGAAAAAGGGCCAGTTTCTATTGAGATCCTTTTATAACCTACATACCATAATGTGTGCAGTAAATAGAAAATATCTCCCTTATAACCAATCGGATTTTGACAACTAATAATTATTAAATCATAATTATTATTCTTCAAATAAATAAAACAACTAATAGAAATATGACACGTGAACCACAATTTAAATATTTAAGATTCTCTCACTTAGTCCATGTGACATTATCCAACTTCTTGGTTTAATAATAGAACATAATGTGCAGAGTATAAATTAAATTCCTCATAAAGTGGTCAAATCATAAATCACTATTAAGTAAAAACTAATAACGATCATAGCGATTGTATGTTATTAGATCGACATAGTCCCTTTCATGTATCACAATATTAGTTATACACTTAATATGATCTGTAATGAGAGATATATCATAATGGTTCAACAATAATGTCTTTATTAGAGACAAATCCAGTTATATCAACATAATTCATTCATGTATATACAACAACTAATATAATGAAATAGGATGCATTAAAATATCATAAACATAAGTTAATTGAGCTTAGAGTGTCAAATATATAAGGAACATAAACATCATCATAACGTCAATAATGGTTTTCAGTAATGCCCATTCTTTCGACATGTTCATTAAATGTCTTTGGTGGCAACCCTTTTGTCAACGAATCTGCAATCATGAGATCAGTGCTAATGTGTTTGATTGACACTCTTTGTTTCTGAACTCCCTCTTTAACGACAAAGTACTTCAATTCCATATGTTTAGCACCTCTTGAATACTTGTCGTTTTTAGAGAAGAAGACTACTACAGAATTATTACAATAAATTTTCAGTGGCTTGGCAATACTATCGACAATTTCAAGTCCTGAAACAAAGTTCAGTAGCCACAATCCATGAACGGTGGCCTCAAAGCATGCCACAAACTCAGCTACCATAGTTGATGCAGCGATGACAGACTGCTTCGCACTCTTCCATGAGACTGCTCCTCCAGTTAAAAGGAACAGGTAGCCAAATATGGATTTTCTTGTATCAACACATCCAGCATAATCTGAATCTGAATATCCTATCACCTCAAGATGATCAGATCTTCTATAAGTGAGCATGTGATCTTTTGTTCCTTGCAAATATCTTAACACCTTCTTCGCAACTTTCCAATGATCCAATCATAGATTACTTTGATATCTGCCTAGCATTCCAACGGCAAAACTCATGTCTGGCCTAGTACAAGTCTGAGCATACATCAAGCTACCAATGATAGAAGCATATGGAATCCGTTCCATTTCTTATGTTCCAATTCATTCTTTGGCCATTACATAAAGCTCAATTTATCTCCTTTCTGAATTGGAACGACACTTACAGAGCACTTTTCCATTTTAATTCTTTCTAAAACTTTGTTAATATATACTTTTTGAGACAATTCTAACAATCGTTGTGATCTATCACGGAATATTTCAATTTCAATCACATAGGTTGCCTCACCCATATCTTTCATTTCAAAGTTCTTAGAAATTTCTTAGTCTCATGTAATAAGCCAAGATAATTAGTAGCAAGCACAATGTCATCAACATACAGTATTAGAATTATGATCTTGCTCCTACTGACCTTCAGATATATACATTGATCAACAATGTTCTCCTTAAATTTGAAGGAAGTGATGGTGTCATTGAACTTGAGATACTATTGTCAGGAAGCTTGCTTAAGTCTATGTATTGATTTCTTGAGTTTACACATCATGTGTTCCTTTTCTTTAACAACAAAACCCTTGGGTTAGCTCATATAGACCTCTTCCTCTAAATTCCCGTTTAGAAAGGCGGTTTTAACATCCATTTGGTGAAGCTCTAAATCATAATGAGCTACTAGTATCATGATAATTCTAAATGAGTCCTTTTTTGAAACAGGAGAAAATGTCTCTTTGTAGTCAACACCGTCTTTTTGAGTGAAACGTTTAGCAACAAGTCTAGCTTTAAGTTGTTCGATATTGCCTTTAGAGTCAGGCTTAGTCCTAAAGACCCACTTACACCAAGCTTTTTTACAAACTTCTGGCAATTCAATAAGATCCTAGACTTTATTATGATCTATTGATTTCAACTCGTCTTTCATGGCGTTTAACCACTCAATAAAATCATTACTTTCCATGGCTTGTAAAAACAAAACTAGATCATCATCAATTCCCAAGTCAAATTCTAACTCTTGTAGATAAACCACATAATTGTCAAGGATAACAGGTCTTTTTTGCCTATCGAACCTTCTTAATACTACCTCTTGCGGTTCATCCACTACAGGTTCATTGGTGATAGCTTCATCATGGGGCATTTCATCATTCATTTGTTGTTCTTGTGAGTCATCTAAACATTCAACAACTGTAGGAACAACAACTTGAGAAGAAGTTTTAGGTAAATGAATCTCCACCCCAACTACTTGAATTTCCACTTTGCGTGTTCCACACTTCCACTAATTTCACCATTGTCAATGAACCTCGCATTTATAGTTTCAACAATCCTCGTACTATGGCCAGGACAATAAAATCTAAATCCCTTAGATTTTTTAGGATAACCAATGAAGAAACCACTGGTTGTTCTTAAATCCAGTTTCTTTTCATGTAGATTATAAATTCTTACTTCTGCTGGGCAACCCCAAACATGCAGCGCCTTAGACTGAGTTTCCTTCCTATCCACAATTCAAAAGGAGTCTTTGGAACTGTCTTACTAGGAACCCTGTTGAAAAAATACATGGCAATTTTCAGAGCATCCATCTACAATGATAAGGGTAAAGAAGAATTGCTTAACATACTCCTAACTATATCCATTAAAGTATGATTATGCCTTTCTGCAACACCATTTTATTTCGATGTACCGGCATTGAGTATTGAGCACATATGCCATGCTTTTTAAGAAATTTAGCAAATGGACCAGGGCATTGTCCAATTTCATCGTACCTTCCATAATATTCATCACCTCTATCAGACCTGACAATTTTCACCTTTCTATCTAATTGTTTTTCAACCTCAGTAATAAACACCTATAAGGTATTTACTGATTGAGATTTCTCATGCAACAAATAGATATATTTATAACGTGAAAAGCCATCAATAAAGGTAATAAAATACTTTTCTTTACCAAAAGATAGAACATCAAAAGGCCCACATATATCGGTGTGTATAAGTTCAAGGAGCTGTGTGCTTCTTGTGGCCTTATTCTTAATTATGTGTTTTGTGTGTTTTCCTTAAATACAATCCACACAAATACTAAGATCGGTAAAATCCAAGTTAGGGAGGATTTCATTCTTTACCAATCTTTGTATTCTTTCTTTGGATATGTGACCCAAATATTTATGCCACAAGTAAGCTGAACTTTCATCCACTAAACAACATTTAGTACCAACATTATGATGCAAAGTCAACAAAGTCTCAGCAAAAAGATTATCAAGCTTTAATTTTTATATAAACTATTGCAAAGGACACCATAACCAATAAAATGATTATGCTTAAACAAACTACACCATCCATTTCCAAACTTAAAAGAATATCCAGCTGTATCAAGTTTTGACAAAGAAATTAAATTATGAGAAACAAAAGGAACATAAAGAGTTTGAAAAAGATCTAAATGATGTCCAGTGTCTAAAATCAAACGATAAGTTCTGATGGCTTCAACTGGAGCTTTGACTCAGTTCTCCATAAACATAAATTTTTCATTTGCATTTATGATTTAGATCATAAGGAATCCCTACATCGTATTTGAAACATGATGGTACATCAAGAATCAATCCACTAAGTATTATAAGGAACTTCTGCGAAACATACGAAAGCACTAGGCTTTCCTTTCTTTTCAAATCATGTCTTGCATTTCAGGCGGTCTTTCTTATAGTGTCCAGGCTTTCCACAAAAATGACACACATCTTTCTTTTGTTCCTTTTTGTGGATTTGGGCAGATAATGCATTAACCTTCAGTGGTCCTTTATTGCCCTTTTGATTCTTCTTTCCTGGTTTCTTTTGGGCTCCTGGTTGACCCATGAGATTAACTAAGCGGGTTTCTTGCTTCTTTAGTATTGCTTCCTCTTGAATTAGCAAAGTTTGCAATTCTGTCATATTTCATTTATCCTTTATTGTATTGTAATTTATTTGGAATGGACCACACTGAGGAGGCAAGGAGTTCATAATGAATGTCACAAGGAAACTCTCATCCACTTTCATTCCCATGGATCCCAATCTTGCTGCTATATTTATCATCTCAGTGACGTGCTCATACATAGTACGAGAACTATCAAACTTTATGGTAGTTAACGTACCCATCAGTGTCCTAGCAACTGACTTATTAGCAGTGTCAGATTGGGACATACTTTCCATAGATTCTATAAATTTCTTTGCACCATCAGTTTTTGAAATTGTTGACTTAATGTTCTCTGCTATTGTCATCCGCATGAACATTAAGCTTAATCTATTTGATCTTTCCCAAGCATCATAGAAAGATCTTTGTTCAGCACTGCAAGTGTCAGTAATAGTAGTGGGTTTATCATGTACGAGTGCCAAATCAAGATTCAGAACACCTAAGTGAAACTGAACTTGTTCAGACCATTCAGGAAAGTTAAGCCCATTGAACTTCATAATAGATGAAGCTTGCGAATAAAGAGAAACAGGAGCAAATGCTGCAAATAGATAGAATGCTCACACGTTAATGTTTTGAGTCATAAATAAACACATAATTCATATTCAAATAACATTCACATAGGCATAAATGTACATTGAAGTTCTCCTTTAGGTGATCCAACAATGTACAACAATAAAAATAATTGATGCTTATTATTATTATTTTAAATTTCACATAATTGGTAATTAAATATATTCCAATTAGATGTGCTTGCAATCTTTGGATGTACTAAACATATCTAACCAAACATATCAATTAACACTGTTATGTTCATGATTATAAAATAACTAATCAACCTTTTGACGATCCTTAAATATTTTATAATTAATGAACTTCAACATACCCATTACAAAGAAAAATATATCATCATATCATCTCATTAATAACATTACATAATCATGGGTAATTGAATTTTATTTAATTTGACATTTATGGAAACATTCTAATTTGGCCACTTTGGTGACTAACAAATTATTCATAATATAGACAACAAATTAAATAATAATATTATACAACTTAATAAACGTTAAACTTTAAGCTTTTGACCCTTTAATTACAATTTAATTTAAAAAATAAAACAAAAATAATTTTTTGGTCAAAGTCAACGGTCAACGCAACGGTCAATGCTAGTCAGAGTTAGCGGGTCAGGACTGGATTGGATCGGGTCAACCCAACCCGGTTCCTTACCCAGTCCACTTTTGGGCCCTTAAAATTTAATACCCAACCCCTTTTTCTTAATGAATTTAAGGCCTACTGGCGCATTTCTTTTGGGCTGCTTTAAGAAATTGGGCTTAAAGCCCAATTAAAACCAAGTCATTGACTTGGTAAAAGGTCTGACGTGCAACATGGGAAGATCCCATGTAATCGCATATTATCAGCCCAGTATTAGTAACTTCACGTGATTACTTTTTTTTTGGTGAATTTCAAACAAATTCTTTTCAAAAGAAAATCAAAGCTAACCATTATCACGATACAACCGTATTCAACATTTTCAATGCTTCGGTATTTTTTTTTTAATCATTGTTTCTTTCAATGTGCAGTGAAACGTAGTAAATGACTCGAAAACTTTTCCGCATTCAATGAAACGTAATCAATGTGCAATCATTGTTTCCTTCCATGACTCGAAAACTTTTCAGCATAATTGAACAATTATGTATTAAATAAACAAGCAAATAACAACACGACTTCAAAATCTTGATCATCAAATTGATAATTAAAGATGTGCAGCGGAAGGATTTGAGAAAATATCTCAATAATTCAATCAACGGAAAAATTAATAATCATTGGTGGAAAATCATTCGTTCTAAAATCTATGGCTTGGATACTACATGTTGAGAAAATTTTTTATTTATACAAAAACAAACCCAAATATTACATAAATATAATACCTAGATCTTTAAAATATATAATTTTTATGTAACAACAATTACAAAAAAAACGACATATCTTGATTCATAATAAAGATTTGATGAGAACGATAAATCATAAGAGGCCTTTGAAGAAACTGTGTTTCTCTCTTTTAACCCCTCTTAGTTTTTACAAAATACTTTTTTTGATAGAGAGAAAAATATATCGTTAATGGGCTGAGAGAGAACCAGTTTCTATTGAGATCCTTTTATAACCCACATACCATCAATCTGTGCAGTAAATAGAAAATATCTCTCTTATGACCAATAGTATTTTGACATCTAATAATTATTAAACCATAATTATTATTCTTTAAATAAATAAAACAATTAATAAGAATATGATAGGTGGACCACAATTAAAAATATTTAAATAAAAATTTAGCTGAAAATAGACTTGTGGTTATCTTCGCTCCCATGAACTTCCTTGTTTGGAAGAAATCAAAAAGCTTTCTTCTTCTTCTTTCTTTTTGTTTTCTTTTTTCTTTTTAAGCAATACCCGCAAATAAAATACTTGTTTTCCATGTTTGGGCAAATTAATGAAGTTAAAAAAAAAAGAAAAAAAAAATGGCCCCTTAACTATATCGTTTTAAATGAAAATGACCAAAAGCTCATATGTAATTTTCTCTATTCTTGGGTTAGTCTTTGTCTCTAAATTTTCATCTTTTATGAACCCAATGCTATTTTTTATCATGTGTTCTTTTGAACACTCAATTAATAGAAATAGTTTAAAATTGGAACCAACTCATAGCTCCACGTTTAGCTCGTCACATTTTAAAAGTCATAGCAACAAGAGGTTACCTCAAATACATAAACTAATAACAAGAGGCTATATTTGTCATTGTGTTAGTTTTACATTATTACTTTATTTTAATTCCACATCATAATATATGTTTAGAAAATTAAGTCCGAAACAAAGATCCAGATGCGGTACATTTTATAAGTCACCAGCAAAAAGTGGAATTAAAAAAAATAAGGGCTTTACCTTTATTCCTTAAAAAAGGAACTCGTCGCCATTGCAGAAAAGAGCAATATGAATGGTTCATATCATTCAGTGTCTGTGACCCTTTTAAAACGGCTTTTTATTTATTTTCTTGCTTTCGGTTCTATATAGTTGCTCTGCTTGCAGTTGCATACTTTGCTAGAATCAAGACCCAAAAAAAAAAAAAGTGTAATGGATTGAAACACTTTGGGAAGAGAATAAAAAGATGGTCTTCTTATATAGTTCTACTCTTTTCAAACAAAGGTCAATAGCCAAAGAAAGTTTTGCCACTATTATTGCTCTTGTTTATTTCCTTTATAAATAATAATAATTGAATGTTAGAGAATTAAAGCATATATAATATAAGTGGTTGCACGCATAGCTTAACTGTAAAACCTTAAAAGCAAAAAATTTAAATCCTCACCTTAAGTTAAAAAAAGCATATATTATATGATTTTTTTTATTGTTGAAATCTTATATTGATAGTTATCATTGTAGTTATTTTTTATTTTTGATATGCATGACAAGTGTAATGACCCGTCTTTTCTGACTGTTACTTAGCTTGCCTAAATAATGTTTCTTGACTTTTTCTTTACTTACTAGTACGAAAATACTGGGTAATCATTTAAAACATATTTTATAAAATATATCTTTTTTAAAATGTTTTTCGCAAACCATTTCTTATAAAAGCATTTCTTTAACATTTACTTTCTTAAAACTTTTAAAAACTTCTTCCCAAAACAGAAGAAAACTTCCTCTATAACAGTAGAAGACAACTGTAGCAGTATTCGTACCTAACTTTCGCATATGTTACCGCAGCACCGAGCTCACTAACTATTTACAGTGGTCTCTTGTAGAACTATTTTAAGCATAAGGGAACTTATAATGATCTTACATTTAGTAAGTCCAAACAAATCTCACAAAACATAAAAACAACTTTCATAAAGCTTTTCTCGTAAATATTTTTCGTAAAACATTTTCATCACATAACATTTCTTGTAACATATTTCATATAAACATTACTCATAAAGAAAACATTTCTATAAAAGGAATGCAAGCAATGACATAACATATGATTCCGTTTATGTACTTTTATGAACCTTTTATTATTATTCTTAACTTTCTTAAATTATGGGCCCAAGTGTAAGCACCAAATGCGCTTGACCATCTAACACTGAGGCCATCACATAACTTTAGCATGACACTCCCCTTAAGTTGGGAGGCTGGTGGGTTTACCTTCTTGTATCTTTAGTGAGCATATTAAATGATAATATATCATATGTTATAACTTAGCACTTAAACATTAAACATAACAAATGCAAGCATATTGCAAAACATTACTTGCTCTTTAAAATATTATGCATAACAAATACAAACGTGCTTTAAACTTAAAAATTGCAAAGACATTGCAAGTCATAGCTTATATATTAAAACATTATGCATATCAAATACAATATATTTAAAATATTTTTAAAGCATTTGAAATCAATTTTCTTCATAGGAGAGAAAAGTGTTTGATTCAACTTTTACATGAGATAGATGAATAAAAACTTGATATTTTTCCTAGCTTTGGTGACTCACCATACTTAGTCATCATTTAAGACTTTTTGTGATGAAAATTTGACTCAAAAACCTTAGTAGAAATCCGGCCACCGCTAGAATAACTGTGGCAAAATTTCATCTTTTTGAGTTTCCCACAATGACAGTATTTTTCTTATATTATCGATATTCTTCTTATGTTACTAGTATTCTTTCTATATTGTTTATGAGGTCCCATAACCTCCTATATTTATTCATATTCTCTAAACAGTATAATTCTTATACTGCTTGATTTTATGCAATCTAATTTTCACATTGCATTACTTTCTGCAATTCAATTATCATACTGCTTAACTTTATCAATGTAATTTCTTATACTATATTAGTTTATTAATATAATCATTATACTGCGTAATTTCTATACTGTCTTAATTTTTATTCTATAAATTTTAATATTTCTATATAGTATCTTTCTTAAACTGTATTTTTGTTTTAAAATTTTTTGAAACATTTTCTACAACAACTAAGCTTTCTATCTTATTTTCATATCATTCCTTCCTTACTTCAGACTATGATATGATTTTTAGCCTTAAAAATCTTATTTTTACTTTTATAAAATTTGTCATAAAAATTACATCTAAACAATAATCTTCATGACACTCATTATGCTTTTAAAATACAAATTTTCGAGCATCAAAGTTAGCTCACAAAATTTTTACATAAATCACTTAACATAATAATTAATTATTGCATACATAATGTACTAGAAATTTTCAGGTGTCACAGAAAGTGAGTTGGAACTGATAGTTAGAATCAAAAATACTGTAACAAGTAAGAGCTTTACACTATAAAATACTCTTGTTTTATACTATAACAAGTGAGAGCTATTCATCGTTTGAGTTAGAACTGAGTTTACCAAACACTACATTAGTTGTTTCTATTTCCTGTTAGGATGAGGCATAATCAAAGGTTGTTCAATATCTTACACAACAATCATGTTGATTTACAAGTCTATACAACTTTTATAACATTTGAAATTTGCAAGTATATCGCTCAAATACGTAAATTATCAAATTTCTTTTAAAATTCACAAGTTTATCACAATAACTTAAAACCCATTTGTTTAAGAGGTTTATGTGTTTAGAACCCAAAAACTTAGCTAAGCAAATATTTAATAAATAAAATTCTCACTTTAAACGTCTAATGTGACATTTTAAGCATAAAAAGGTGGTAAATTTTAGATTCATCTCCTCCCCAAACTCAAACTAAGGTTCTTTTATGTCTTAGTTTAAGCTCAAAATCAATTATACATTAAAATAAAAGTTTAAACTGCCGTCCATAATTTCAGTTTTAAACTTCACTTTTAAACTTTTTATCTCAAAATAAAAAATTTCAAATCCCCATAATTAGTATCACCAAAACAAACAATAACTCAATCATATGAAATTCGCAAGTTCTAGCATTTTAACGCAAATCATTGTACAATTAATACTTGTACTGAAATTCTTCTCTCGACATCAATAAAAAAAAATCCTATTAACAAGTATGATTCACTTATTCTAACTTTTAATCAGATCAAAAAGAAAAAGAAGATGCGGTTGATCAAAGAAGTGGAACCTTAGAGGATGGGGACTAACAAGTGGGTCCCTAAGTCCAACACGGCCGATATGATTGCTGAATTCACATTCAAAGTAATGGAAAAGGGAAAATGCAATATAAAAACAGGACTTTATTATAAAGTAATATTTTAAGTGGTGGTTGTGGTTTACTTGGACTCAAGTTCAGCGATTGAAACAATAATATTTTGTCCACAAATGCAATAATGTGGTGTTTCTTTTTTCTTTTTTCTTTTGGGTAAATAATGCAAGTGGTGTTTGGTCTCTTTATATCCCTTAGCTTCACCATTTTACGGTTGTTGAGGAGCACCCTTTAGCAATGGCAGCCCAACTATGGGTTAATTGAATTGTTCATCAATTTGGACTTAGATTTTTTTTTTTTGTTTACATATGTTTTAAGAGCTAATTAATGGTTAATTGAAGTGTTATTCTTTTAAGGTTAATTGCAAAATTTTTTCTCTCTTCGACATCATTGCACATATAATCTTTTGCTTATGAAATTAAAATTTATTACCATAGAATTTGATTTTCTTTATAAATTTCTTCTACGTCAATCATAAGATTAAAAAATATATATAAAAATATTATATTTATTCTCTTTAAATAGTAGAGGAATACCTAATTTTTTGAATATTAATCTTAGGCATTTGCAAATTATTAACGAGTGTGTTATAAGTATCAGATAAAAACAAGAAAATGAGTAAAAGCTTCAAATTTAGCATAAGGATATTGAGTGTGGCTTTCTACTTTTTTTTAATAAAATCACTTATGAAGAAAATGAAAATAAAAGGGAGATTTTTGTAATTAACTGTCAGTTTTTAACCTCTAAGGGGAAGCATTTTTTATAATCACCCTTAACCTAAAATTAAACCTCATAATAAAGGGTATTAGTGGTGCCTAAGAGCAAAGTATAGAATATTAACAACATTGCTTTTTCCACTATTTCCACTAGAAATGTCGTTGGGATTCATCATTAAGTTGTCCTCAGCTTCATTTTACTATAGAGTATAGTATAGTTTTTTTTTTTTGTTTTTTGTTTTTTATGTTTTTTTTGTTTTTTTTTTCTTTTTTGAATGCATAGTATATAATAAGCTGAAGTTGAGCCTCGTACGACAAAGTAGAAGTATAGCCACACATCAAGGCCACTGTAGACGTATAGTGTCCTCTATCCCTAAAGGAGGATTTGAAGATTGAATATGGTTCGTATACAAGGCCAAGGACATTCTCTCTTTTTTTTTTTTTTTGGTAATCTGATATGCTACTAATCATTATTCTCAAAAGCATGGTTCGAAGTTGTATGCTTTTGAATATAATTAGCTATAAACCTATGCCTTGCAGTGAGGAATACTGTTGTATTTATAAGAAGTTGAAAATACTATTGTAATATAAAATTAGTCTATATATACACACATATATATGTACATATATTGATCTACTATTTTATTCATAAATTTGCTATTATTTTTTAATGCTTTTGTTTTCCTCTTTTTTTTTTTTTTTTAAATTCTTCATCACTGGAAAACAGAAATCGGAGAAAACATAAAAGAAAGAAAGTTAAAAATGTTGAAATATATATATATATATATATATGTATATATTAAAAATTACATAATTTAAAGATAGTTGTTATCTAAGTCTTGGACATTTCCTTGATGGATCTGTTATTTTTGTTTCAGCATTGAAATTATGAAATATAGTGAAGAGATATATTTAATAGGATTAATATTTATTTTTATAGATGTGTAATGTAAATGAGTAATTGTGTTTTATCTTATAGGTAATCTTATTGGATCTGGTGTTTTTGGGTCCACTACTGTAAGGGCTGGTAGTTGTACTGGCGGTGCTGCAGGTTGAACATCTTCAAAAATTTTTGAAACAACTGTATCTATTAGTGCTCCTCTTGCTCGAAAATAAACCTAAAAGATCTTTATTTGTCCTTTGAGTTAATCAATTATTGGTGGGATTGAGGATGGATCAGTAAAACCTTCATCAATTGTTAACGTTGTGTATGGTTTTTTGATAAGTGTTTATACATCTCGTCCAAATATGATGATCATTATGTCTACTGTGTTATCTTCAACTTGTGTGTTTAATTTGTACCTGTTATAAGTGTTGTAATAAGGATGGATATAATAGCTTATTTATTTTAATTGATAAGAATAAATGAATTTTAATAATAATTTGTGAGTTACGTGAATTGCCACAGTGTAGGCATTGTGTTTATATTACCGTGATTATCGCACCACCATCTATTTTTGTTTGTTTTAGCTGTCGATAGCATCTGAGGTATGAGTTATAGTACCAGCCTTGATCTGTAAAGAATTTATTGTAGCTTTGATTGTAAATTTGATACCCTCTGTGTATGAAAAAAGTTATTAATTTGAGTAATGGATTTAATGAATTATTTTTACTAATACTAACCTGATTATTATATGGATCTAACTCTTTTAGCTCTCTGATTGTTTTTCGGTTGTATAATTTTTGTTCTTCAATTGGTTGCATTGATGTTGCTGATGGTGATAGGAAATCAATTTCTAGAGTTTGATGAGCAAATCTGTATATGCAAAGGTGAAAATTATTAGATAAAAATGTAAAATAAAAAAAGAAAAATATAAAGAAATTTTTTAAATAATATAATACTATTTGTATTATCTTGTCTTTAATGTTTTTGTTTCTGAGATATTTGGATCGATTGTCGCTGCATTGCTTATGAATTACTTATGAAATGTACAAACTTTATTTCTCAGTGTCATGGAAGGATTACAATATGCTCATATGCTTCAAAAACACTTATTCGAACAAACTACGCTTGCAGCCATTATACAAACAAAGCTTGAGATTATATGAAACAAGTTGTATTCGGACATCTTTGGCACAAATTGAATTGATGTACTTGCAACCCAAGTCTTCAACCTACCAAGTATTTTGTCGGTCTAATTGCGTTACTTAGGACTTGCTTATCTTTTAGTCATGAGTTAATTAGGTCCAGTACCACTTTCTCAAGGCTTGCTATGCACTTACATCTCTTTCTCACATAAGTTTGAAGCATACCACTTTTAAATACCACTTTTGAATAACAAAAGATCAATTTTAGGCTTACTACAACAACTCACACCCCCTCAAAAATCAAAACTAATTTTGTCATCTTCTTTAAAAATGGTATGCAACTTTCTCATAGAAATAGTAAAAATGAAAAACAATATCACAGAAGTGGTATTTATCAAATTAACCCTTTAGTTATATCCAACTTTGAGAAGCTTTTAAAATTATGTGGTTTTGCAAAAATAAAAAATAAAAAATAAAAACCATTAAGAAAGAAAATAATTAAAAGAAACTCGAGAGAAAGAAAGAAAGAGTAAAGAAAACGGACGTAAATTGCCATTTTTTGTTAGCATTTGAGGTAAGTAAAAACTCCAGCTGTATCACAAAAGCAGTACGAATTATGTTATGTTTATATATTATGGCTTATATGAAATGCATGCATAATACATGATCAATGTTTTGGGGCAAGATTTTCAAAACATTTTCCCTGCACTAAATTAAGTTTCAAAGTCACAATTTTAAGATCCTTGTTTTTAGGATGTCAATAGACAAAGAATGATATGACGTGTGGCGAATTCCTTAAGAAAGAAAGTTGTAAGAAAGCGTAGACCATGAATGAATGTTAATACGGCTAACCGCATAGATATTATTTAGACTAGAATCATACAAAAGGGTCAACCAAAGTTTTTTAACAACTAAAGGGTACAATAATGATTAATGCTATACATTAAAGAATATTTAAGCGTCAATATTTCTACTAATTTTTA
Source organism: Artocarpus hirsutus (assembly GCA_946598075.1). Taxonomy (NCBI): domain Eukaryota; kingdom Viridiplantae; phylum Streptophyta; class Magnoliopsida; order Rosales; family Moraceae; genus Artocarpus; species Artocarpus hirsutus. The sequence goes on along the minus strand of CAMOHE010044211.1, from coordinate 206 downwards.
AGCTTTAGTTTAATGCAGTTATTGTGATCACGAGGTGGGTATATATCACGAGGTTCACTTAGTGCTAACACTGAAGTCCCACAACTAGTATTTGAAACTTTATAGTGCAATCTTATATGAGAAAAATTGTATCTATTTATATCTATAGTCTATATAATAAGGAAAAATAGCTTTAAAAATTTTGTACTAAGCTACTTGCTAACATT
>CAMOHE010044210.1:53824-103365 GCA_946598075.1 Artocarpus hirsutus | reverse complement strand
TCCATGGGAGGATAATCACGTGACGTTTGTTTTTGCAGGTGTGTCGAACAATCGTGCGAGGAAAGAGAGAGGATTTGAGGCTTGGAGATAAAAAATAATATAAATAATAATATAAAAAAATGCCGACCTTGTTTCAATTTTTGTCTTTTCCCTTTGTAATGTAATATTTTACAATCTAATTAAAGTTATAAAAGTAGGTGAGTTTTTCTCTTTTTCCTTTTTCTTTTATTATCGCCTGGATTAGGAGCGTTAGTAGGAGATGATAAAGATGTTGGAATTAACCAGTACTAATCAATTTAGAGGTTCTAATCTTCTGCCTTTTGTTCACTTTTTTTTTTATTATTTTAATATAAATTAGGATGAGCCTCAAAGCAAAGAATCAAATTTCGTTTGGCACTAAAGCTATGATTTCCGGGGGAAAAAAAAAAAATCATATAGCATGTTTTTGATGGCATTACACGATTTTTTTTTTTCTCTGAAAGTAGAAGATAAGCTATAGAATTCTTACAAAGAATAAAGATATTTTCTATATGTTTTTGTTCCCTTGAAGAAATAGGAAACTATTTTGATAACATGCTCTTAAAGTATAATTTAAAAATAATATATTTATATGAGGGCAAGTGGTGCTCTTTTTTCTATCCGGAAGAATTTTAATATTGCTATTTGATCCATAACGATAGCAATTAGGAACTAAGTTAAAACAAAAAGTTGAAACATATATATTATAACATGTGAGGATTTTACGTCATCAAATTTTTTGTTTTATATTATAGCAATTAAAACTTTAGTGTTATAACTTGGTTCTTGAACATTGTAAGTCGTTTGGTAATATTGATTAGAATCAAGATTGTGTTTACCAAATAATATAAAGCTTTTAAATGCTATAATAAAAGTAAAAAGTTAATCTAATGTAAAGTTATTGTATGTTACAGTATTTTAAACCACAATTATATTTTTAACTGTATTTTTCAAACATTATAACATTTGAAAAAGAAAAAGAAGGAAGAAGAAGAAAAAGAAACGTAACAATCTCCCAAGATTTGAACTTCAAAACACATCATATTGAAAACAAGTTGTATATTCACTAAAGAACCCTAGTTTGAGAGGCACCTACAACTACACGCAACACATGCAATTGGATGATGATTCTATTTCTCGAAAGGGAAAAGAAAAAGCCTCACTTCACGGAGGAATTTTATCCTATTTGCACAGACAAGAAAAACTATTTACTCATAAAAAAAAGGGACACAAACAACTATTTCTTGCATGGGATGTGTCTTAGCAGAGTCATAGGTATCATTATCTTCAAAATTACTACTCCAATTAAGTAAGTCGCTTTAGATTACGCGGGAAACTGTAGGGCCCATCTCAAAGTGGGGTCTTGATTAGTGGAAATGGGTCCCACAGCGCACCTTCACTCTTCATGCTGGGGTGGGCCCTATAATTGCACTTCTGTCGCTTCTTTTGCCTTTAGTTGTGCGGCTTGGTCCTATCAATCCCAACCTTTTTTGCTTTGTGCCTTTGTGGTTTTTAAAATACGTCGAGTCTGATTTGGCAAAAAAATTAGAAGGAATGGTTCAAGTAGTATTTGCGCTTAAGTGCTTATAAACAAGTAATACTCGAGGGAAATATTTTTTTTATCAATATCCGGTTAAAATCTTATTATTTATGGTAGGTTGCCATTTAATAAATAATGTACTTATTGGACAAGTCTTATTATTTTATAAGTAGTAAAGTTTTAATCTCATAAATTATATAAAAATACTCTACTTAAATATATTTTCTGCATGCATGACATAATTTTAAACTGTCAATTTATACAATCAAAATCATGTTGAATTATATGATGATTTCACATACTATAGTGAAAATTAACGAAACTGTAATCTAATTTTCACCATATTTTCTGTTGTTCATTATTAACAACGATCGAGTACAGGTATTTATGTGATTCACAATTAAAAATTATGCATGAAACCTTTTTTATTTTCCTTTTTTTTCCCCTTTATTTGTTCAAGTGTGAAAGCGTAAAATTTTATGGTCAATCTCATAATGGCACATACATTGAAAATAAAGCATTATATAACTTTGGCCTACATTGATCAACAATTTGTTGAATATGGACACTCATACAGATTCTGTAGACGCTCCTATAACTCACAAGTATGCTTTCTCTCTCTCTCTATATATATATATATATATGTTGGGTTTCTTGGATTTGTTTTGGTGGGAAAGTTTCAATTTTGCAGTGACTGTCAATGTGACGCATATATTTAAAAACAAAGCATTGTATTGACCTAACAATCTGCGCTTGTATCTTAATATTTACCAACACTCCGGTCTATATTGCAGCTGTCAAGCATGTTTTTAAATGGAAAACAACCATTTTTTTTCTGTCCAATTCCGTGAGGTATTCCACTAGTTTGCCTCCTTGGTTTTAGTTTCGTTCGGCAGGAAATAAAATTATGAAAATTTTGAATAGAAGTAACATTACAGGAAGAGCATGTAATTAACTAGCTAGTTTGAAAAGTTCTAGGTCCTACACAAAAAACAGAGCTTTTAGTCACAACAACTTCTAGAAAAACTTTTCGTTACAATAAAATATTGTGATTAATGTATAATTAGTCACAAATTTTAGTTCAATTTTTATTGTGACTAAAATTTTGAGTCATAAAGTTTTTAGTTACGAAATTTTTCGTTAACTAAAAATTTTGTGGCTAAACGTTTTAGTCAGAGCAAAAATTAAACTAAAGCTTGTGACTAAATATACATTAGTCACAACAAATATTGCGACCAAAAACACTAAATATTGAAACAAACCGAGATTAAGTATTAAGTTTTGAGCTATATAAAAGTAAAGGACTAAAGTGAATTGATAGTAAAGTCAAGGATCAATTCTTAAAATTATATTGAATGAAGAAAAATACAGTAATTTAAAATTTTATACAAATCTAATGGACGATATTCATAGAGGATTTTTTTTTATGCTGTGTTATGTAATTCTCTGAGAAATTATATATTTTTGCTTTGTAGCTCAAGTATAATGTCAAAAAATATCGGTGGAAATTTTGTTATCACACTTTGAATTTCTAAGGCCCTTGATACACTTTTCCTCCAAATCTACACCATTCAATTGTAAAGATATTATCCATGGTGGGACCTCTAAAACATATCCCATCAAAGGATTTTGTTTCTTCCAATGTAATCTTTCTTCAATTAACAAAATAAGGAATCTGGGGATGGTGGGTTGCTTGTCGTTTCATGTTTTATTGGCTTATGAAAGGTCCGATTGCTAATGTCAGTTTCTAATAATCGGGGGTCAAAAATTACAGAAGCCACTTAATTTGAAGAAAGGGACCGTTGGGATTGCAATGAAACCATTTTTAGGTGCCCCAAACCCTATTGTCCATTATTGGCTGCCCTTATTTTAATCTGTTTTTGGGGTCGTTCTCCACGAGGAACTTTATAGATAATGCAGATTTTTAAATTTTCTATGCCTGTTTAAAACTATTTTTCTTCGTAGATTTAATAGCCAAAAAATACACACTTTACGGATAAGTTACTTTTTTAGTGTCCACTTGAAAAATCGCTCTTTTTTATCACAAATAAAGTTATTAATTACGTATGAAATCAATCATTTTAGTTAGATTATTAGTTAACAAGAAGGTTGGCAAGAAGGTTGGCGGTTCATCCATTTCAAAAAAACAAAGTGAAAGACATCGCAATCGGGCTGCTGCCAAGTGGGTTTGATGCCGATGCCTCACCAAACTCAAGCAATTATTTGTAGAACTTCAACACCTAAGAATTTAATTTTACACGAAAAAAAAAAACCCACCAAAGAGTTTAACTGGACCAAATGAATGTGAGAATGACATCGAATTGGATTTCTACTCAATAAAGGGCTATCTAATGAGGTGACCACCTCATAAACGAAATATTTTTCTGTTAGTAATTAAAGATTTTTGTGGGTTTTTTAAATAAAATTTATTGTATTAATATTTTTTAGCAAGAAGGATCCTTTAAATTTGTTCTTAATTCCCTCTCGAAAAATGTTCTTAATTTATGACGGCATGCCATCCTTGGAATATATTTAGCGGCTTGTTTGTTATTAAGTTTGAATAAAAATTTAAATTTCTGTAAAAGAAAATACTATAATAAAAATGTTAAAATCATGGTTAAATCAATAAAACAAATCGGCCTCAGTGACGTTTATGATCCAAATAGACGTTGTTGCCCTTTCAGTAAATTTAGGTTGAATCAACACTTCCAAAGGCGTGTCTGTACAAGGCAGAAGTTTATGGATGCTTTTGTAGGAGGGGTCTTATCTGTCTTCTTCTACTAAATTTCAAAAGTGTATATAAAAATTTAAGTGTTTAGTACTTTAGTTTAATACTTCAGTTTAAACTCGTCAATTTAACTGTAAACAGTAAAAAACTCTCAGTATCTACAATAAAAAACAAAATATTATTATAATATAAAGCTTTCATTGGTTACAATTTTTAAACTTAAAACTTCAGATATAACAAACAATAAAACAGGGTATAAAACTTTTAATACCCAAAGGTCCTTCGCGCTAAAAAAGAAAAAGACGTGGGACCAATATATAATTAGCCAGTTTATATAATCAAATAATACGACTTATGCAATGGAGCGTAGTTTTTTTCCTTTAAAGGGGATTGATCATTTCATACTTATTAATAAATGTTATTGTAAATTTTCTTTACGTACGGAAAAAAGGCTTCAGACCTAATGAGAAAAAAAATGAAGAGATAAAGAAATAATAATATTAAAGTAGCGACTTAAGATGAAGTGGTAGGTGTGAAAACAAAGTAGTCAAAAATTAATAATTTTATTGAAATAATTTGGGGTGATTTTAAAATACTAGAGGTCTGTACTTATTTCAAAATCACCTAAGGTGGGTTTTAGAAAGGGGATATAAAGAGTAAAGAAAGGTGTGTAACTAGAATCATCCCAATTTAAAATACAGTGTAAATATGTATAATATTCAATACATATAAATATATAACTATGTGTATAATCTAGCAAAATTTTTCATAAAGTCAATGAAGGGAGTAATTAGTTCAAGATTAGCATGCAGACCTAAAATCATCTTTAATGCAAATGATAATATCAATACTATAGCTAGCATTAAAAAGTATGTGATAAAGATACGTTTAATATGCTATTTTATTCTGCATAATTGTATTCTAATATATAAAACTATTTAAAATGCTATATTTATTTGTTTATTTTAATTGCGGCAGAGTCACTCTTAACTAAGATTTTTTTTTATTCAAAACCTATAGCAAGTGCATTCGTTCATAATTTAGAAATTAAAATTTTATGCAAAATTTTTTTTAAAAAAAATTTAGTAAAACTCTACTTTGTAAAGGAAAATTAAACTTGTGCCTCAAATCAAATTTTAAAATTTAAATTTTTAACTTTACAGTTTTTCAAAATTTTAGTAATATCTCACTTTATAAAAAATTATAATTATGCTCCTATTTAATAATTGAGCTACTATGTTTAAATTCAATGAAAATTTAACTCCAATTTTTTCTTAAAAAGTGTGTTTGTAATATTATCATAACTTATTAGTTTTAATTGTAATAGTATAAAGCTCTACATGTTATAATGTAAAGTAAAAGTATGCTACAGTATAAAATTTTCATATACTATAATATTTTGGTTCTAACTTATAGTTTTAATTATGCTCCTGAACTCACTCTTAATGTCCCATTGAAAAGAATTTCTAGTTGTGCTGCTAATCATAACTCTTACACTTTATAACTTTGAATTTTAAAGTTTTTCAAAACTAATAATGTTACAATGATTAAATAAAAAGGTGAATACATCAATGAATAGCATCATATGTCAAAATTTGATATTGACTATACTTGGCCAAATTGCACAAAGTATAATACGTTCTAAATTTAGCAACAAAAAAAAAAAAAAACATTGGTGAGTGGTGTATTTACTACTCAAAGGCTAAAACTAACACAATTATTTAGCTATGGACTAAGAGCTTGTGTGACACATCGTATTGTATTGTATTATGTTATATTACATTGTATTTTCTATATATAATATAATACAACATAATACAATACAATATGAAGTGCCAAACATTCTCTAACAACAAAGATGTCAGCCTTAGAATCTTCTGTAGGCCTTGGAAATAGTGCCAGTGAGAACAAAATGGTTTGACTATTTCTGCGTTAGAGTAATATGAGGCGATGAGGGCTTCTGATGGATGTTGGTTCGACAAGTAGGCGTAAGGTGATGCATATGGGCTAGAGTAACATGCCTTAAGCATTAGCAGTTCATTATTTAATGAAACATTAATCTAAAGAGCACACTGCTCTCCTTTATTTTCCAGCAAACCTTGTAGTAGAATAGGCATTTTTACTTTAGATAAGTGCTGTTACTTTTATCATGGCATTGACTTTTGGTTTGATTTATGATTGGACGCAGTTCTGTTCATGCATTGTAAATTTTTAATACAAACACCTATATATCGAATCGTTAAAAAATTAATTCAGTAATTAAAATAGAAATAATTATCTATGGGGTAAAAATTCGTGTCTTACCACAAGAGCTCTTTTATTTTCTTAATGAATGTTAGAACCAGAGAAAGAGAAGTTGCTCATATACACTTGTCCAATTTTTGGTGGTGAGTTATTTGGTATGAGAGAATATTGTTGTGATCTAGAGTTTGGAGTGCAGAGATCAAAATTTGGATAAAATTGTTTTTTTGGGAGTGACAAGGGGATCTCATGCATGTGAAAAGTGTTGTGAAATTTCTGCATTGGATCCTTCAAAAAAGGGGACAAATATTCCACTTTATTTTGCAACTAGGCTTAAGTTAATGCCAATGGGTTGGTAGGGGACCATGCCTTTCTAGCTTCTTCTTCTTCTTCTTCCTAGTTAAATGCAGATGGGCACATCGAAAAAAAAAAAAAAAAACATTTCTCTTAAGGTTATTAGTCAAGTAAGTTAAACTCACGAGCCCTATAAATCTTGTGACTTTGTATTAAGTCATTCATGTTTTCCAAGCCATAAAATTAGAAATTTTGTCAAAAGTCAAAACCATGAACTCTTTTTTTCGGAAAAAAAAAATTAGCATGGTTATGTTGTGGTCACCGATATTATTACTACTAAGTATTTATGTTGTACTCTATTTTATTAGGAGTCTAATAAGATGTTTAGTAAGCATAGTTATAACCAATTTTTTGGTTCAAAATACCGTTGTAGCATGTAAAAACTTTATACTGTAGTAATTTTTTGCCTTTTACTGTAACATATGAGAGCTTTACATTATTCCTTAACTAAGAAGTTGGTTCTAACCAACTTTATCAAACATCCTACAATTCATAACACCAATGTCAATTCTCAAGTTTATCCTTCTATTTTATAAGTCCAACATATTATTTCATTTTTCAATTCTAGCGTTTAAATTCGTAAATATTTGTAATAAATTTGTAAGTAAACGTATTCATTGATACGGGGATCTTTTTTCCCGCACCAATAGTTCCTATCTTAATTATTGACACCAATTTTACAACATCTGGGTTCTTTTAAATTAAAATGAGAATTGCTTAAAGGTCTAGTGAGAAGATTTGATCTACGTGATCTACATTATTATTGTTTTGGAATAAATGTATGGTTCAAGGCCCAATTAACACGTTTTAATGTCAACATTGTCAAGTACTTTTCTCTGGGCTAGAATGGCTCTCAAGCTCGACAAGGGAGTCCAATTTGGGCAAAAGAAAAAAAAAAAGGACTTTTTTTTTTCTTTCTTTTCTTTTTTCTTTGAAGAAAGCAGGAGTCAGAAGTACCAAAAAAAAAAAAAAAAAATCCCATTTTCTATTCAACAAAGTAGCGAGATTTGCTAAAGCACATCTCAAATGGGTCGTTCTTTTTATGGGGATTTTCTACCTTGACTGCATAATTTTGGGTAAAACTAGCGGTATACAATACTATTATTATTGTGTTTTATCAGTTTTTTTATTTATATCAATTTTTTAATTAAAAATATTAAAATACTCTTAAATAAATATTTTTTTGTCCAACCTTAACAAAAAATACTTGTAATCAATTATATTTTAAAAATCTTTAAAAATATTACGTTCAATATTTTGTCTACAAATGGTAAAATTGAAAAACAAGTAGAAGTAATGTTTTTCAAATTGACCCCATAATTTTGAATGTTACATAACTTTAAGATCATATCAAAAGTAAAACACTAAACTCCAGCTGGAAAACTGCATGGTATTGCGTTAAGATACCAACGATTTTCTGGCCTACAATTGCAGAGTACTATGGTTGGATATTAGAGGCTTTGGTTGGTGTCATGGTCTTGCAGAATTTTAGTGTCATGACGGGATATGTCTAAGTATCATAGTAGGATACCAACAGCGGCCAAATTGTAAAAAATTTTGGTATCACAGTAGTACTCCTAAGTATCATGGTAGATTACCGACAATCCCAATAGCTATTGCCAATATATTTTTATGATTCTATTGAAGGCATATTTGACATTTTCAATATGGTGGTATCACATTTTCTGTGAAAACTTTTTTCTCGTTGTATAAACCAATCCAAAACGTATATGTGGCAATTCTATATTGAGGAAAGGGAAAGAGATATCAATTTTTTTGACATAAAAAAATAAATAGTAGTAGATAAGTGATTTACCTAATAAAATTTAGATTTATCTTATGAGGAAATTTAACAGATTTGAAATTTACTTAGTATATTTCAAATTTATATTTTATCCATAATTAAATTTAAAAAATCTAGAATTCACTTGATAAATCTTAAATTTTTATTATCATATGAAAATCTACTGATTTTTTTCTTACAAAACCTTGAATTATAATTTTTTTGTTATATTTTACTTTTTTTTTTTACTTACATGATATTTTATAATTTTCAGTCGATATTTTTTTTACTCTTACACATCTCTTTTTAAAATAAAAGGTGCTGCTTATATTTATTAATCGTGATATACTATTCATTTTAAAAAATAGTGATATACTATTTAGTATTTACATGCATGAAAGTTAAAGATAAACTATAAGCTATCAAACTCTCTTTATGAGAGTTTCAATAGTATATAAATATCTTTATAAAGCCAGTTGTTATTATAACTTTTCGACCAGATCAATTATAAAATAAATTCTTAAACGAAAAAAAGTTTGTTGTCGGAACATTTATACGGTGAGTTTTAAATTTTAAATATTTTTAATAACGTTATTTTATTCTCATACTCATTAAAAATTATTTTTTGTTTTCAAGTTTTGTGGTGACTACATTATCTCAAAGAATGTTTGGTCTCTATTAATATAAATCTTTATTTCATAGAGTATGATGCATTGACAATCATCCAAGCTACGAAGACTTTTTTTTTTCTTTATAAAGAGTGAAATATTATTATCAAATGTATCTAACGTAATATATTTGTTTCCAGAGTAAAATTTTGTCATACGTTTAAGAAGTCATACAAATATTTTATTATTTGGTTATTTATGCTCTTAATAAGGATAAAGAGCTTATTTAGTTGGTAAAATCTCTTCCTATAAAAACTCATATTATTGCACACTTTAAATAATAATAATAGCGGCTCCTATTAAAAAAAAAAACTATAAGCTATCAATTATTATTAAAAAGTCGAACGTACGACTCAGAAGCGTGAAGGTCAGCCAGCAAAGCAATTTGCTTGCGTTATCGAACTTCCCTCCCAAATTATTCTGATCCTCATCACCAATCGAAAAATAAAATCCTAAAAAAAGAAAAATAAAAAAGTGAAAACCACAATGTCGTTAAAAGCAAAGGATAAATGTTTCAAAATAAAAAATAATACCATTGTAATTGTAAAAATAAAGCACAATTGTAAACGATCAGCTTTTTATATAATGTGCTCCAAATTTTAATTTTGTCAAAACACGTTTGAATTTTCAATTTATTACTAATTGAGATCCAATAACTGTCGAGTATTAAAAGATATGGACGATTTTGATCACTAGATTTATATATGAGTTTTTGATGATAAAGTTTATTATTTAAAAAAAATTAAAATTCAACAACAACAAGTAAAAAAGTTATTGAAGAAAAAAAATTAAAACTCAACAAGTAAAAAAATACTAAACAGAAATTAAAAGTAACTATTTAATTTCAACTATCAATTATTTTAAAGTTTAAAATGTATTTTATCATGATTAAAAGTTTGGGATGTATTATATAAAAAATAAATATATTCAAAATAAATAGTACTATTATATCATAAATGACGTATTTATAATAGGAAAATTGTCATATTAGTCCCTAATTTTTCACAAAAGTATGCTTTTGGTCCCTTTTTTTATTTTTAATTTATCAATCTTTAATATTTTATTTTAGTTATTGAATGACTAATTTAGTGGTTTAAATATTAATTTTAAGGACCGTTTGTCACATTTTTCATAAATTTGAAGACCAGTTTGTCATTTTTTTTGATTATTTTGGATCAGGTTATCACTTTTTTTTCGTCTAAAGTTAACTAGTTTGACGGTTAAATTAGTCTCTTAATAACTAAAATCAAAAGCTAAAAACTAATAAATCAAAAATAAAAAACTTAGGCCCTATCTGTTTTTGTTCTCAGAATTTTTAAAAATATTTTTGTATGTTTTTAGAAACAAAAATTTTAAAAACACTCTCAGTATAATTTTTTAAAAAATATATATTTTTAAATAAAAATATTTTTATCTATTATAAAAATATTTAATTTCGTAAAAGGTTAAAAATTATTATAGTAATTTACCATTTATAATAAAGCAAAAAATTAATAAAACCATGCCAAACGACGGTACTATGTGTGTGTATATATACTTTGTGCGTGTATATTATATTATATATATTCCCCGCCATATCCAAAATTCCGAAGTTAGAGAGAGAGCATTCGGTGCGGAAAAGATCCCCATTTCCAGTTTGTGCGCTTCACAAGAGGGTTTTGCCTACTCAGCGCCATGGGAGGAGGCGTCATGAGAGCGGCTGCGGCGTCGAAGGTGGCCGGAATCAGCGGTGGCGTAGTCCACGGCGGTCTGTGTGGCTCTCCGGCCGTACCGGCCGTCAAGCAGTTCGTACGCAAGTCCCCGACGCCGGCTTCGGCGATCTTCTCCTCGTCGTCATCTGCCAAGCCCACGGCCGCTGACGTGGCGCCGATCCAGAGGCCCGCGTGGGAGGTGGACGGACGGGAGGACGATTTGGTCATGGTCGCCGGGGAGCCGATGCCAAGGGTTGTGTTCGCGGGGGCTCCGAGCTTCGACGAAGCCAAGGAGGCCACTGTTGAATTGAAGGATGCTTTGGATAAGTAAGTTGTTTATTCTTTTGTTTTGGTTTTGGTTTTTGAATTCTCGATTGGTTTTTTGAATAAATCGATTGCCAGCACTAAACTTAGGGTTTATTTCTGCAATTTTTTCCCTTTTTCTGTAATTTTTAGGTTCATGAATGAAATTTCTTGTTGAAAATATGTTGTTGAATTGATAGGAGCGATAAAGTTTTTGACTTGAACATTTGATAAGTGGCTTGTGTAATTTTGCTCTTGTATGTGCACATATATATGTGTGTGTGTGTGTGTGTTGATCTGATTTTGCTACTGTATATTTTAGAAAGGCAAGATGGGTGTTTGTTCTTGGAAACTTCATTTGGTGTTCTGTGCCGTTTAACTTTAATTGACAAGAGAAATGGAGTAAAACTGTAAGCATGAGGGATCGTTGGGATGAAACTGAAATAACACTTGAATTTCTTTTAAAAGGTTCATGTTTTGGATTTTCAGATCAAGGTCTTAGTTTGGACACTTAGGTTGTGTTTTGGTAAGAGGGAAAGAAAATAAGAACAAGAAAAGAAAAAAAAAAGAATACATATATATGTATATATATATATGATATATAATCTAGGTGATTCTGTTCTGTAAAATCTCTATCTTTGGAGAAATTAATATCGGTATTCTTTAAGGGATTTAAAGTCCCTTCTTCCAGTTTTCCCTTTTTCCAAACAAGCCCTTAAGGAAAGTTTTTAAGTTTAGATGTATATACATCCCATATGGAGTACCAAATCTTCTACTACGAGTTTATTTGCATTATTATCGGTGAGCACAATGAAGAATTTTTATCTTTTATTATTAAAAATATGTTGTTTTAGGGTGTATCTGTCTTTGCATGAATCCTCTCAATCCGGGGAATTAGTTGCTGCTAATCAATTTTCTGGGCTGTCTCTGGTTTCAAGCCCCGACTCCGAGAGTAAATCCAGTCTTGTTGTTGAGACTGCAAGAGGTCGTCCAGTTCCAAATCACGCTCTCAAGGCATTCAAGCTTCTTAGTAATAGCACTGAAGCACAGGTAATGACTGACCCAGTACAGGGTGTTGACTTCTGAGCCTGTGAGGCTGCTATTGTATTATTCGTTTCCTTAATTTCTGTCCTAGATGATCATGTGCACATGGTTATCTCCTTCGAAGTGCTTTTGGGGTTTGTATCTGATGATTTATGAGTAATTGCTTATAGACTAATTCTCTTCTTTTATGGTTCCATATTCAGACTGTCGTAGCGTCCATTGCCTCTGACCCAAATGTCTGGAATGCTGTCATGCAAAATCCGGTGCTTCAAGATTTCATGCAGTCAAACAAGAATAGTAAGAAATAGTCCTGCTATATTTCTTTGCTTTGTTGCACGAATCGATTGAACAGTTGCTGCATGTATAGCTTGGTGTTCCAATCTCTTGCATGGATACTCACCCAAGTATTCCGTTGCAGATCCTGAGTTTCAGGAGCAAGTCTTTGCCAAGAAGTTTGAGGATTCACCTGAAGGAATCAAGGCAGGAGACTCGGAGAACTGGTTCACGAGTTCTCTTCGGAACATCATGCTTACCATGGAGTCCATCAAGCTTACCGTTGTTGAGCTGGTTACTATCCTCTCAAGTTCTCTTCAGAACGTATTTCGATTGCCTTCAGATGACGACGGAGATGCGAAAACAACAGCTATGGATATTGCCGTTGGAGCATCCTTCATGGGACTGGTAACGCTGGTCGCTATGGTTGTTCTGCTGAAACGTGTCTAGACTACATAGACTAGGTCGTCTCGTTCAACTTGTCGAGTTTACAAAATAAAAGACGTGTTATGTTCTTGGATGGTGCTTATTATGTCTAAAGATCTTACTTTGATACCGAATTCAGGCTTTGAGCCTCTTTAACTTTTTCAATGAGCCATTACTCTTTTCCATGTATAGCTTGGGTTGTCTTGGTACATCACAGTTAGTAATATAACGTCGTTCTCGGAAAACTGACGTCTGTTTGTTGATTTTTTGAATAATTGTTTATTGCCCTTTTTTTTGTTTATTGTTTTAGATTAACTACGTGTACGATCGTTCATTGCCCTCATCTTTCCATTTATACTTTTGTCGCATGCTGGTGCATTTTCGTGGAAATGCTTGAAGGTTGTTCTTTAATCCAACTTTGGTGCAAATTTTGTGTATCATGCTTTGGGTGCTTTGAAGAGTTACTCGTGGATAAATAGGAAAGGCAGATGGTGTTGGTGTTCCATGGAGGTGGTGAAGGGAGGGCCCCAAGTGGTAGAAAAAACCCGCAACCCTTTGGGGTTATTTTACACTTAGAAGAAACCCAAAAAGGATTAAATATAGTTGTAATTTGATTCTTCATAAAAAATTCTGTTATTTATAAAGCTTTAAAACATTAAAGATCTTTATTTTTGGAATTAGAAATAGAAAAACAAGTGAAGAAAACTTGTTGGGTGGTTGTATTTTGTAATCAAAGAAAACATTATTTTGGAAACACTACTCAAACCCTATGTAAGACTTTTTTAAAAATGATTAATATATAAATCCTTTTCTTTGGTTCCAAATGAGCTTCGGTTGCAGTTGGGAAACAATATTGACTGTGGAGGTGGCATGCAGTGGAGGCACATGTGGAGGAGATAGGATCGAAGGACTGCATAGAGGCGGGGTTGACGACCGGCATGGTGGAGGCGCTCGATGAGATGCTTTATCTTAACGGTAGTGACCTTGTGCAGCTCTTCTGGCCATAATGATGAAATGGAAGCCTAGTATAGACCAAATTCCATAGGTTATTTTGGTTATAACATTGAAATATATGAGAGATTTACGCTGTAGCTTGCTTTTGCTTCATGTCCTAGTATGTGAGGACACACTAGGTAGATGGGGATGTGGAGAAGCCAAGGCTGTGACAGCACGGAAGGCAACTCACCAGGAGGTGGGCGAGGGAGGGTCTGCCAGTCTGGTGGGTCGTGTAGGTGGGGAAGGGGGCTGGGAATAGATAAATAGGTTTTTTTTTTTTTAATAAAATTAAGAATAATAGGTGTTACTTTTTTAGTAAAACATAAATGTGTCAGTATAATTTATTCTTAAATTTAAAAGGTAAAAGTTGTATTATGTAAAAGTTCAACCCTTTTTTATTTGTCAAGTGGGATTTATGTTATATTTATAATCCTGAAGTGTGGAGTGGGTTATTGGAACTGCTTTCTATTTAAAACAAAATAGTGTCATGGGGCATGAGGAAGTTGGCAAGACATGTGAAAGACAAGTAAAACTTACAGAAAATGGTAAGTAGTTTTAAAATCCAACATTGTATCTTTTAGTCACAAAATTCATTCATGATATTTCAAGAAAAGCTTTAATTTAAATATGTAAATTTAATTTTAAGATTATCTCGGTCATTACAAAATGTTTGTGAGATGTGTTTGGACTTGTTGAGCGAAAGCTTATCTAGATTCTTCATACTATAGGAAATCTGGCCAAGAGACCGGTATGAAAAGTGATGAGTTGGGTGCAGCGGTAGGACAAATGCAATGATCGGGTTATAGAAACCGTTGCAAGTTTTAATTCCGCTTTTGATAAACTGTTTATTTTAATAGTATGTCACTGTCTAGTAGTGAGCTAGTACCGCTTTTGCATAAATGTTTAAGTAAATGGTTTATAATTATAAGTAAGCAAATGTTTTATAAAATATAATGAGAAAGACTCAGTAATATGATTAAGTATTGTGGTTATATTAAAAAAAATATTCCATATTTTCATAAGCAAGGTTAAATTTAATTTTAAGAAAAGAGCATTTAAGCAACGGCTCCGGAAGCTAAGTCGTTGTATCAAAAAACTTAAAATATAGGATATAAAAAAGGTAAATAATAATAAAAAAAGTTTTCAATGTTTTTTTTTTTTTTTTCAATTTACCAATTATGCCACCACGATATACATGTGCTTTAACATCTGTTTGGGAAAGCGGTTGGAACCGTTTTTTCTAATTTGAAACATTTTTTTATTTAAATTTGTGAGAAAAATATTGTAGTAAAAGTAGTTGGAACCATAAAAAACGGTTGAAAATGTTTTTACCAAACAAGCTATTAGACGAGAATCGACACCAAAACCGTGTCTTGTTTTTTTTGCACGGTGCGACCCTTTTTTAGGGGGTTGTACACTAGCTGTGACATTCATTTGAAGGTTAGAATCTTATATATATGAATGTGTTTCGTAACATTGGTTTAAACCAATAGTAAATTTTGCACACAAAGCTCAATTGAGCTTGAAATTGAGATCCGAATATTGATGCTACTAAACATTCATTTGGCTCTGAACTCAACTTTTGAGCCTAAAATTCTCAATCAAATCCTCCAAATAAACAGGCCAAAAACTGAAAATACAACCAACCAAACATGTTTTTTTTTTTTTTAAAGTGTATGAAAACCATTTTCCTATACCAATATTTTGAAATCGGCACTTTCGAAACTCAAACCAAACAGGACTTTCGGTTTTACCTTGAACAGAACTAAAAATACATATTGTGTGCATAACAGGACGCAAAAATACATTATCAATCACAGCCAAAGGCAACTCTTTGACAGACATTTACATTTCTCGCGGGAGCTTTCTTAAGAGGAACAAACAATTCTTCACATGGCTAGCAAGTTACATGCTGATGAGAGACTAATTACTGATTTTTATGATTAATTCTTGTAATTCATAGCTTTGAAAGCTGACCTTTTCCCAAATTATGCAAAGGGTCACTACCAAAAAGTACAATTTTATAATCTTCTTAGGGGTGGTAGTGAAAAAATAAAAGACTAATGAAAGCTTAGTTGTTTGTAAGTCCCTCTACCTCAACCATAAATTAAAAGTTCGAACCACTTTGAGCCTCCATTTGAAAGTGATGATATTTTCTCCCTCCCTTTGTATAAAAAAATAAAATAAAATATTTTTTTTGGCCTCGTGAATTCTACAAAATTGTATAGTTACATCTATATTTACAGAACTGTGAAAGAGCCAAGGGCATTAACAGTCTGGTGTATTGGCTGTTAGGCCGAGCAGGCTTCTTCTACGGCAGGAAAATCCTCCTTATTTGTTTGCTTTCGAAAATTGCATCTCTGAATCTCTGATAAAAACATAAGGTGTTCCATGAATTAACTACCAATGACCATGACGTCCTCTTTTGATATATTCATTTGTCCTCTGTCCTTTTTGGCATTGACTTGTGTCCGGTCTGGTTGGCCCCGCTGAAAACAACAAATGTGTCGACGGTGTCAGTTTCAAATCTGAAAAGGTCATTGTAGCACACGTGACAACGACACACTTGCAATATCGCCCGTGTGCCTTGTTCCGCAAAGGGATGCGATATTCACCTACCTTAGAACAAATGCCAAGTACAAATAAGCTACTTCCCACTCATCTGGCGATAACGTGCCTGGAAACAACAGAGGAAAAATATGAATTGAAATCAGAGTCGTAAAATTGGTAAATCACTGCCGAGAATAGAAAACAAAGGGAAAGCAGCCGTTTAATCCTAACATATACAGAGTGAAGTTGGCGGGAAACAGAAGAACAAGAATATGTCTTACTCTGATCTTGGTTGCCATCGCCCAAGGCACCAAGCTGCCTCATGAGCTCAACAAATTCGGGCTTTTCCATATACTCGTGCACAAATTCATGGGAATTCTTCACAAAGACTAGCTCTAAATCATACTGCAAAATTTAGGATCCCAAACGTGTCCAATTACACACTTGAGCGTGATCCTAGGCACTATGGTAATTGTTTCAAATAGCTTGTATCCAAGAGCAAATACTGCTATTTACTTGCAGGCATAACAAAAAAAATAAAAAATAAGATAATAACAATAATCATAAAATAACTACCAAAAAAATTGAAAGGAAGTAAAAAATTATTGACGAAAACGGAAAGAGAGGAATTTGACTTGGTACAAAAAACTAGTACAACGGATTAGCAATATGACGCTTTAGTCCACTCAACCATCTATTCTTTAATTGAAAAAGGATGACAATTATGTTACATATGTCAAAATAAGACTTTAAAAGCCCCTTTTTTTCTTTAGTTTATTTGTGTTTTTTAAAATAATATTCAAAAACAAACAAAAAATAAATAAAAATCCCTTCTGATTTTGTTGAGAAAACCTTGCAAAAGCAACTTGTCCTCATTTCATCCTTGAAAGGAGGTTGAAGGGGGAGAACACAAGCAAAGTAAGAGAACAGAAATGTCATTTAGGTTAAAGCGCCTCACAAGAAATAAAAATGACAACTATATTATACCTCTTCTGCTAATGATTTGAAGACATGAAAGGGAACAATCCATTCAGGGCAGTCAACAGCATCCTGCAGCCAGCAACAATAAAAAGTAATTAGACAAACACCAAGCATTAGCATCTAATGAAACCAACATCCATGGCAGAAATGAATTTGAGAGAGAGAGACAGAGAGAGAGAGATGGCTTAGAAACAAACCTCCAGGTGAAATTTGTACTTGATTCCAAAGGGCTTGAAGATCTGAATTTCTGGACATTGTAAATGTTTCAGCATGAAGTCAAAAATAGAAATTACCGAATACCATGAACTGTAAAATAGGAACGTGATTTTCACCTTCTCAGAAAACTTTGTCAAAATGTATCCAGTAGACACTATTGCCAAAGGCCAATCCATCCGCTGCAAATTCACAATGAAAGCAGCATCTCCAATTAAACACGCAAAAAGTGGTCTGCCAAGTGCAACAATCTTATTGCTTTAAGTCGGAATACAAGGAGACCTTGATACAATAGATTATCTGGTCTAGGACTGTTTTAGAATTTTATAACCTCAGACTTCCATAACATATTATGGACAAGTTTTATATGGTTTGATAGTCATGAATTAAGGCCAATGCCTCTGTCTCAGCTTGGTTTCCGACCTCTTGTAGCCACTCACAAGATTTTATTAGATAGTCAAACTAGTAAGCAAACACGACGAACATGGAATAATGTCAAACCTGTTCAGTTATGACTCAAATTTGTGTTCTTTTTAGCATTTTTTTAGGACCAAAACACAACAAAATATAGCATGATGAGAGGCTGTTAGACAAACTTTGTCTGAGCTTTTTAATGATGACATTGGCATCTGGCGTTGTTCCAATGAAAGTACAGCCAGGATGAAGTAAAGCTCATACATTGGCCAAAGCTCGTCGTGCACGTGCCTCAGTAGACCACAAATAATGCAGGGCAAACTACAAAATTGTGTTTCAATGATTCAGAATCTCCAAAAAGCTCACATGCACATGTCAAAATAAAAAACCACTGACCTGGCAACTGCAAATATCAAAGGGTCCATTGTCTGCCAAAACTTCATCCAAGCGAGCCTGGAATATTGGCATGGATCTCAGTTAAGCTCATAGAAAAAGTAAATCGATTTCAAGGCTGTTTATGTTCGCTATGTTTCAGAGATGCAAATTTAAATCAATCAAGTGATCGAAAAATAAATCTGATTGGCTAAAAGAGGAAAAATATACTGTACTAATCCATCTGTTGAACTGTGATTACCTCATAACAATCTCCGCACATGAGGCGGGCAGGAAATGAGAACTTTTTACGGCGCTGGTGATGGTCAGCATCACCATTATAACATGTACGACAATCTTCTATCTGTACATAACAAGCAAAAGTATAACAAATTATAATTGCCAAACCACATTAGATCAGCATCCTATTAAAAATACTTCCTGGAAATTAATTCACTTCAAAAGGGACGTTGATGATTTGGCAACACCATTGGAAAGAAGTTGCTTAGAGAGTTACACAAAAGAATTATCGACAATAAATGAATGCTAACATATCCCCATCTAGCAATTGTGGGCACAAGACAAGTGAACGTCATCAACAAGTCAAAGAAGAAATGAGCAAACCAAGGAAAGTACGAGCATCAGAGCTTACTGATCCTTCGGCTATATCAATTCCAACATAATACCCAACTTTCGCCTTGTCCCATTTGACAAGATCACTGCCCTAGTCAAAAAAATAAATAAATAAACAAATTTAAAATAAAATTTAGAGACATAATCCCTGACAGGACAAGACAATGAAATTATGTCGCATTCAACAAGGGACCTCGAAATACCTTGCCACAGGCAAGATCAAGAACTGCATCTCCTCGGCGAGCATAGAGCTGAATTAACACACTTTTTATCTGTTGTTATAAAAGCACAACGTCGAATCAATTAAAACAAGCGCAAAGCAATGTGAGGCAGCTCAGCATTGTATTTCAATGTCAAACAAGAAAGACCCAATTGTTTAGTTTCTTCAAACGAATGATCACACTAGCTTCTCGTTCTTCAAGAGTTTGGTTTGTCCTTGCACTGCAATGGTCAGCCACTTTGCGAGCGAAAATCTTTGTGCTCTCATTTTCCAAAAATTGTGCATCACCTAACACCACATGGTGAAAGAAAAAAACTTTGATACAAAATCTCTAACCTCATATTATAAGTAACCGTTAACCAATGGTCCAACACCAATGCAAGAAACGCAAAGGATAAAAATTGAATACTTCACATTGAGCTACTCATCATTTTACATCTAAAAAGTCATTTTTTTTTTATTTTCATTTCTTCACATTTTCTAAGTTTCCTAAAGCAATGAACCCAAGTCCCAAATTCAATACATTGACAAAATACTAAACAATTTCCTAAAATCAAGAATTTAACTAACCACAAAGATGAACTTTTTAAGATGTTCAAGTTCTCAATCCTACTTCTCTTAAGCCCAACCATATATATGTAAACTTCAAAAATCTTAGATCCAAGAAAACTCAAAACTCAAGCAAAAGGAAAAAGAAAAATCAACAACTTTACCACATAAAACAATGAATCAAAGCCCAAGTCTCAAAAAAGGGCTGTTCTTTGAATTATCACAAAGTTTTACCTTCTGGGTTTGGCTTGAATCTGGATTGGGGTGGCCCAAGAGAAGAAGTAGATGGCGATTCTGAATAGCGTCGTTTCATGGGCAGTTGCTTAAATTTACCCACAAAACACTTTCTGGGTTTTGCGTGACAGTTAAAGAACAAACGTGGGTTCAAACAAAAAAAGAAAAAAAGAAAAAAAAAGTTTTGCAAATTGAGATATGGAAGAAATGAAGAGAAACAAGGAAAGAAGCTTTTGGGAGTTCTGGGTTGGATCAAAGAGAGAATAAGGAATAAGAATGAAGACTAGAGAGGTCAGAAAACAGTTGATCAAGCGATGATGTTTCTTTCTCCCAAGCGATTTTGCGCGCCTTATTAGTCTGGCTTTGTTTTGAAAATTTTTAGAGATGTTTTTATACTTTTTTTTTTTTTTTGAGATAAAAATTTTAAAAATATTTTTAATTTAATTCTTAAAGAATTCTTATTTTTCTTAAATAAAATCATTCTTAACTATTTTATTTTATGTCATTATTCGCCTGAAGGTTGAGACTATTGTGTTATCATGGTCCCGGGTGCATCTAATTCTTCGGGGAGTGATGTGCGACCATTTTGGGAGATATTTCGACGTCGTTTACTCCATCGCGTTTATTTTGGTGTCGTTTTGTTTTTTTAAAGGAATGCCGTTTTGTTTTTTTTCTTATTAAGAATAATGTCGTTTTGTTTTTAATAACAAGCAAACAATTCATTTATTTTTAAGGTCATTTGTTTCTCTATTTAAATCATAATTCAAACATTTTTGTTAGGATTACAATGTCTCCTCTCACTAAAAGTTTGATTCTGTTTTCATATTTTTAGTTCAAACTTATGAACAAAACATGCCTTTAACAAATAAATTATGTATGTTTTTTAATAAATTGTGGGAAATTTACACATGTCATTGCCATTTTTTTAAACTTAATTTTTATTTATGTCATAAAATATGAAAAGTTCTTATACTACAAAATAAATTATTAGTTTCACATGTCCCGTTAGAACATTTCAACATGTCCTGGTAGAACATTTCACCACCTGAATGTCCCATTAGGACATTTCTACATTTCTCGGCAAGACATTTGCATATGTCCTATTGGGACATTCGAAAAACTTCCCACATGTCCCGCTAAGACGTTTCCACATTTCCTAACAGGACGTCCCAAAAACCTCCTATCACATGTCTCGTTGAGATATTCCAAAAACCTACTAAATATCTCAACGAGACATTTACACATGTCCTAACAAGACATTCTAAAAACCTCGCATATATCTCGTGGGACATTTCTACATGTCTTGACAGGATATTCCAAAAACCTCTTAAATGTCTCGCTAGGATATTTTCACATGTCCCAACAAGACATTCATTCTTGAAAACCCCCCATGTGTCCCGTTGGCACATTTACACAAAAATAATGAAAACAAACACCACAAAAAATAGAAAAAAGGAAAAAAAACACAACTAGAATAGCAACACCCTTCCCTACTTTCAGCCATTGCACATCCTCATACATGATGATCACCTCTCATTTTTTCCCTCTCCCTTTCTTTCTCTCTCTCAGCTCACCACTATTATTGTTGGTCTTGAACCAAACAAAAATAGACAATGCTAGATCTACAATCCTCATCAACGGCTTCAATGATTGACGAGGAGCCAAGACGCAATAGCTTCAAATCTGCTACTCGAAAATGAAACTAGATCTGGCAATCGATAATGGCAGAGGGAGAGAGAGGAGAGACAGAGGGAGAGAGAGGAGAGAGAAAGGGGAAGTCAAAAAAGAAATGGATGCAAAAAAAGAAAAGTAAAAAAAGTAGCATAAATTTTTGCAAGTTTTGTTTTTATGGCGTAGAAAATAGAGAGGAAAAAAATGTGGCACATGGTGTAATTTTCTCATAAATTAATTGCTTTTAATAAATAAATTTTTAAAAATAAATGTTTTTTTAATTTAAATATTTTAAAACATGATATTTGTTTTTTTAAGTTTCAAAAAATCCTTTTTCATCTCTTTTTTTTTTTCTTTCTTTCTTTTCACCTAATCCGACCTAGTGCTCACAAAGACAGCACGGTAATGCAAAACACAAAAGTACGCACAATCTTTTTTCTTCTAATTTTTTTTAATTTTTAAAACAAAGAGATGATATCTCATTGATAAAAAAAACAAAAAAAAAAACAAACAAAACAAAAATATCCCATGCATTTCACTTGTAACTTATTTTAATTTTTCTTAGAGCAAACATCATTGGCAATATTACGCAATCTAATATGTTAGCAAATTGGTACCTCGGTGTTGTTAAATTCCATTAAAATACGATACTTATGGGGTGTTTGGAAAGGTGGTGGGAACCAGTGGTTAAAACCAATTTTACTGTAGCATATAAGAGCTTTACAATGTAGTAATTTTTTTTATTGTTACTGCAACATGTGAGAACTTATACTGTTCATAACTGAGTTTGTGGTGGGAACCGTGGTTCCCACCACCCAACCAAACATGGGGTTAATTGCTTTGAAAAGCATCATCCAATGTCCCAAACTCCTTTCTCATAACATAAAATGACACTTTTATTCTTTCAACTCAAAAACCTTTTTTTAAGAACAAAGAGAATTTCCATATGCCCCATGTGTTAAGTTGAAATACATCCTTTTACCCCTACATATTATTAAAATGTTAAGGAGAAAGTTTAAAAAGATTGCATATTCCCTTGAAGGGATCGAGAGCTTGACACGTGTCTTTTGACAATGGGATTGTACAAATGAAATATGTGTCAGATAACGAACAAGTACCAGTCCCTAATATTGGTGACATTGCCTATATTCCCTCAACCCTAAATGACATGTGACAGAGAATTTCCTTGGTTATTTCAAAGAAAGAAATTCGCTAATATTCCCCAAACCCTAAATGACTAAAGACGTGTATCAATTATAATGGAACCAAAGAATTCATCTAATTAACCACCTTGCCTATAAATTAAATACTAGCACGTTTTGGAGAATTGGTTCAAATCAATTGATTTGAACTCAATCAATATAAAGCTCTCTATTACTACAATATAAAATAAAACTGAGCTACAATTAAAAACTTTCTATTGCTACAATATAAAACAAAACTGAACTATAATGTAAAGACCTCTATTGCTATAATGTTTCAACCAAGGTTCTCAAATACACTATTGGTTCTTCATGTTATTTATTTTTGCGATCTTGCTAAAACTTTATTTACTAGTACAAATTCGAGTGTTTGTTTTATGTGCGACCATTTTGTGAGATATTTTGTCATCATTCGCCACCTTATATTCATTTTGCTGTCGTTTTGTCAATTTGGTTTTATAGATATTGTCGGAAATATTGATAATCTAAAATTAAAAAAATTGAAAATATCGATATTTGGAGAATATAAAAGAAATTATAAATATTTACTTTAAAACATTATGTCTTGGTGATATTTAAGGTACAATTATTGTGATGACCTGACTATTTAAGGTACAATTAGTTTGCTTAGCTTAAATCTATTTTGGGGTTACCAAATATTTTTTTATTAATTAATCAACTTATTTCGTATATAAATGATACCGACACAATATAATCAATAGTTCTTTTGAGAAAACTAAAATTTTACCTAGTGCAAAATACAAAACATTTTGGTAACAATTTTGTTTTGAAATACTTATGCACATCTCCTAAAGCTTTAAAAAATCAATATTTCAAGAGTAAAAGAATGGAGAACCTCGTCTCTCAACTATTCTATATAAGAGACTATATCTCTTCTTTACACCTAAAAAGTTTATTTTGAATGTCCTTTATGTGATGGCTTCATCAACAATATTTTTTTGTTCTAGTTTATTCATTAGTTTTATTTCCTTCATCCATCACCTATTTTAGAAAGAAATAAGAATATCTTCTCTCAATTACTCTATTAAAGAGGCTTACACTAAAGAAAGAGACGTAAAGGTTTAGAATAGTCTGGCTCAATATAACCAACAATCTCCGTGGTTGCTAAACTTTTATTGAATTTTTAGGATTACACACTTGAACTCTCTTTCAAAAGTCTCTCAATGTAAAATGTGAGGTCTTATAGAAGAATGAGTCTTAATCCTTGCTTGGTCCATCGCGGAGACTGTGGGTTCACGATGCTTAAGAGCCATGCGCCATCGTGGTTGTGTTGATGGTTACTCTGCGTATGTTTGAGAGTGTGGGAACGTGAAGCGAGTAGTGATCATTGATTAGCGAAGGTGGACAAGGTTGATAGAGCATCATCTAATGAGTATTCCTTGCAATTGGATTGTATGTTTAGAGGGTGTTTAGCAAAATTAGTTTTAACCAAAACTTTTTGTTGCTACAGTTTAAAACTCTTACATGTTATAATGGTCCGAAAAAGTAAGATACACTCTCATAAGTTACAATTTTTAGTTTAAAAGTTTCAGTCCTAATTATACTTCCTAGACACTGTAGTTGTCGTCTACCATCCTAAGGTTGGACTTAAAAAAAATTAGTGAATCCAAGATCTTTCACTTCCATCTTGGATGGAAGTATAAAATGGTCCCTACCTCCTTAGTGGCTACTCAAACATCATTTTGAAGTCCTCCTCAATGATTTCATGCTCTTTATTAAGATGTCAAAACCTTGTTGCTCAACTCCAATTTTGTAGGTTGTTTGGAGATCTGAAATATAAGATAACCTAAATATATATATATATATATATTTTTTTTTTTTGTGTTAGTCGAATTAACATGTTTACCATTCTTATTATAAAAATGCTTAAATATCTTCTTATACCTTCAAAATACCACGCTTACTTCTCTTATTTTTTAAAACAGACCAAAAATAACTCGTTCCCCATATTTAAGCGATGAAATTCCAAAAATATTTAGACTACCCTCGCTAATTTAAATTATTTATTATCTTCAATAATTAAAAATGAAAAACGAACAATTAATTTGAAAAAACCAAAACAAAAAAAGAAAAAAGAAAACAAAACCACTTAACAAACTTCAACTTCCCAAACTCTCAAACAAAGAGAAAAGCGATGCTTGGACTTGAAGAAGATGGATGGTGGTGGCATGTGTTAGGGATGTCGAATGGGCGCGACGGGCTTAGAGGGGTGTGTGTCACACAGTGTGCGATAAGGACCGAGGATGTGCATGACGGAGGGTGCAGAGGGCTAAGGAAATCCTGCACCTGGGGTGGGGGGCCAGAGATGGAGTTACACTAGGGGGAAGGATGGGGGATCTCTGCTAAAGGAAGAAGGGATCTAGGCATGGTGGACAATGGTAGTATTTTATTGAGTGAAAACGTAATTATGTGTTTTAGTTATCGAACAGGGGTATAATAATTTTTTATAGTAAAATGCAAGCGTAACAACATATTTCAACTATTTATTAAATGTACAATTATGTTTTTTCCTACAAAATAAAGGCATAATAAAAAATTAAAAAAATTAATAGGCATAAATCTAAATTTCAAAAGTTGAATGGGACACTTGCCTCCATTAAATATAATGTGGCTTTGCCATTGAATTTGAAGATGGCGTTGTGCCATTGACCATTATTGATGGAAGGGATCTTTTGAGTGGCGATCTTGCCGAGGATGGGGCTTAAGCTAGATCATGTTAAGGGTCGGATGGTAGGGGTGGGGATCTCCAATGATAGGGGTTGTATGGTCAAAATTACTTTTTTCTAAGAGCAATTTTACTTAATTTCATAGCATTACAACCCCAAAACTAACAAAAGAGTAGGTCTCAATCTAAAAAAAATACATAATATGCTAGACTGAGGCCTGTAGTTTTATAAATAGTAAAGTTTTAACCTTATAGAAAAGAAAATGATTTTTTTTATATATCTAACGACAAAAAAACAGATATCTACTGGTGGGTATCTTTTTCAGTTTCTAAAAAGAAATTGCCTTATTTTTTATAATAAATATGAAATACTTTCTTTTGTATTTTGGCAATATTTATACTATAGAAGACAATTTTATTCTATCGGTAAAATATGGGTATTTTAAATTAACTTTTTAACTATAAATAGTTATATATCATGCGTTATAAATTTTTAACGTGAACAGTCAGAAATAAAACTACTAAAATTTTTATCGTGTAGCTAAAATACTAAGTTCCACTAATTAAACAAAATTGACTACTCCACCTTAAAATTTCCTTCTTCTTTTTTTATCTTTGGTTCTTTTTAAACTTTTGTACTCGGTAGGGAACTAGGGATGGTGATGGGAAGAATTCGAAAAAAAGCCCAAAAAAAAAAACAAATTAAGCAAATGGCCTCTCATTTTTTAAATTAAAAAATTAGTTTTTTTTAAGCATTAAAACTGTCTTAGTTTTTTCACAAAAAAGAAAAAAATGACTGTATTGAAGAAAAGAATCTAAATATGATGTCTAAAAAAAACTGAAACTGTTTTAATGTCTAAATAATTAATTTTATGATGTCTCAAAAAAAAAATAAAAGGGCATTGACTCAATTTTTTTTTCCCAAAAGCCCTTCTTAAAAGTACCCTCCGTATGCATATGCATCATAGCTTTCATTAGACTTCAAAACCCGAGAATCAGAGGGAACACCGTATATGCCCTCTCTCTCTCTAGGAAAATCAGTGGGTTTAAGGCTTCGAGCTTAATCCCGGCGGCAGCCATGGCTCTGCGATCGGCGGCAACCGGCTGCTTCTTCAGACGGCTTTTCTCCACAGCTCCATCCTCTCCTTCCATTCGCCCTCCGGTTCCGGCTCAGCCGCTGGAGACCGTCTCCGGTACGCTCCTCTTTCTTCTCCCTCTTTATTCCCCTGCGTTTTTTATCTGCCATCGGTATTTTTCTCTACATTTGCCAAGATTTTGTAATCCTTCTTTAGTTTCCGTCGACAATTCCTTGTTTTACGAATTGATAGTCGAAAATGGATCTCCTCAATTTCGTGATAGAAGATGATTTTTTTTTTCTTTTTCTTTTTGGTTCTAGTTCTAGCAATCAATAGACCAATCAAATTAATGATTTTCAGATTTTTGTAATTTTTCTCTTCTATTTTATTTATTTATTTTTTCTGGAACTACAAGATAAGATTTTTGTGAAAATGAGTTCAAGTGCATACTCTTAATCAAGAGTAGTGCTTGTTAATTGAGTAACTTTAGTTATTTACGAAGAGGGAAGAAATTTTTAAGGTTTTTGTTATGATTATCATGTAAAGAAACTTTGGTTTACTTTAGGTTTTCGTTGGATTATTTACACCTCTTTTAGGAGTTGAACCGTCTGATGATATTGGATAAAAATGAAATATTGACAAATTTGACGGGTCCTAACAGAAATCTGATAGATGGTTTAGAACTGTGTCGTACCGACAGAGTTTTTCATACCCTACTACGTAATTCCTTCTTTTCTTTTTAGCCTGCGTAAGTAGCTAAAGGGTGGAAGAACAAACGTATATGTTGCTTTCGGTTTGTTAGTCAGCAAAAGTATCATTAGTGATAGGTCTTAGTTGTTTGTTTTTCTTTTTTCTTAATCCATTTTTGTGTTTAAATCACTTGAGATATTGATCAATTTTGAATCTTATTGCTGATAATTGTAATGGTTGGAGATTAAAAAAAAAAAAAGAAGCAAAAAGTGGCATGAAAAAATTTTAGATTTTTTGTCATTGTTGTTTGATTGAGAATGCCTATATTTTTCTATTTTCTCTGGAACTACGAGGTAAGGATTTTTATGAAATTGTGTTATAAGTACGTCCTTGTAATGAACGAGGAGTATTGGTTGGTTACTTGAGTAATTTGTGTTATTACAAAGAGAAGGGAAATTTTTTGAGTCCAGATCATGATTACCATTGTGAAGAAACTTTTACTTTCTGTAAATTTTAGTCGTCCTTTTGGAGAATCTTATGTTAGTTCTGAACAGTCGATCGTGTCAAATCAAAAAGAAATAGTGACAAATTTAACGGATATATGAGATCGAATGAATGATAACCGTGCTTTACCGATAGTTTTTCATGCCCAGAATTCCCCTTCCTCTTTTTAGCCTGCATAAGTAGCTAAAGGTTGTAAATTGTTAGGTGCCTTAAGAACACTTTAACTGTAATAAACATGCATGGTCCTTCGGATTTGTTAGTGAGGAATAGTCTCACTAGTGATAGGTCTTAGTGGTTTGTTATATTGTTCGACTATTCTCTCTCTCTTCCTGAGCAATTTTGAATTTTTTTACTGGTAACTGTAACGTAGGAGTTGGATGAAATAGAAAAATGTGACGTGAAAATTTCAGATTGTTCGTCATTGTTATTTGATTTTGTCTAGTATGTTGTGATGATTCATAGTCAAGTTGGTTAGGTATATGTCAAATTGTAATTGGGTTGAGTTGGGTCTTTTCTATTTGTATTGGCATTTTTTTTTTTAATTTGTTAATCCTGTTCATTTGAGCTGAATGCCATCTTTCCATTCCAGACCAATAGAACTTCTACAGCCAAACATGAAAAATTTTACATTTTTTGGCGTTTTTAGTTTTTGCTTGATTTTATAAATAAAAATTCAGTTGTCTTGGGTATGTTTTAAGAAGTATTCGTTAAGATTCCAAAAATAAATGAGCGAGTTACCTTTCGGTATTCTCTTTTCAGAGATTTTTTTTTAATTATTAATTATTTATTTATTTGGGGTGGGGGTAGAAAAGTGTTGAAACATACACACACTCTACACCTACCAGCGTTTGAACTCTGGTCTCACTCAAACACACACCCACTTACCCAGCCACTTGAGCTCGCCTCAAGTGGCAGTACTTTCTTTTCAGTATTGTTCTCTCCATTTTCATCGAAGGATAGTAGACGTACTCAATGGAAACATTGCACTAAAGCCTTTTCTGTGTCAAGTAGTGTGTGGCATATTGTTCTTTCCGTCCCTTTCTCTCTCTCCCTCTTTGAAATTATTTTTCTCAATTTCTCTCTGTAAAACTGTGTTTGTTGATTTAATGGTTTTTTTTCCTTTGAATTTTTCTTGAATTGGTAAACTTTTGGACTTTTAATTTTGGGAACTAATTATTTTTAGAATTTAATATTCGTTGTTGAGTTCCCCTGAATCAACAATGATTGTTAACAATTGAATGAAAACACCCTTGTGGATGCAACATAACTTGCTTCGTTGCTCTTTTGAATTCTATTTTCTGTTCTTGATTTTAATCATAAACCTGTGGCTAAATTGGTGACCAATCGTGTATCAGGTTATGCAAATCCACAGCGAACCATATGGAAGGACTGTTTCGTTGATGCATTCCTCTTGAAAATTAAGAACAGGAGACATCTTCTGATGAACAGAAAAATCTGGTCACGTAGATCTACTATTTTGCCGGAATTTGTTGGTTGTACCTTTCAAATCTATAATGGAAAAACTCATATTAAGTGCAAGATCACCGAAGAAAAGGTCGGTCATAAGTTTGGAGAGTTTGCTATGACACGGAAACGAAGAGTTCGAGTTCAGCAAAAAAGTAACGTACCCGGGAAAAAGAAGAGTAAAAAGTGAAGTCTAAGCTCACATGGGACCAAAAGGAAATAAGATATGCTCTATAACTTAGAAGATGCCCAGTTCAAAATTCACATTTCCATACCAACTTTGGTAGTTGGTTGAGTAGAAACTAATAAATTTTCCCTATGTGTGATTTACAACCCTGATTATCTTCCTTTGTTTTTGTTGCAAAATAGGAGGAAAAAAAACAAATCTTGAGCACTTCTATTTGTAACATCGCTATTGTTTGGTATCATTTTCATGGAAACCTAGCAATCACTCGTGTTAGGAGAATTTCTTTAATTTTCTGGCCTACAAGGATACGTTGAATTTAAGATGGTTTTTTTTAATTAATGAAACTTGTGTTTGGTGCAATTGGGTTGAACCAAGAACAGTGTAAAAAGCTCTACATATTACAATATAAAGTAAAAAATAGCTATAGTGAAAAGCTCTTATAATACTATAATATTTAAACCAAAAGTTTTGATTCAAATGAACATGTCAAACATCTTATAAATGTGAAAACATCAAGATAACAATTTACAATCCTATGTTTTACTTTCGCAAATAATGAATGTCTTCGTCATAGAATATCTTGCAATAATAATAAATAGTAAAGTTATACAAAGCCAGCAAAATAGTTCATCGTATGCCCTTTTTTTTAAAGAAGTATGAATTTGAAGAATAAAAAAAAACTTTTGTGATGCCCAAAAAATAAGGCATATTATGTTAAGAGTACGATTGTATCACCGCGACAGGAAAGAATTATTTAAGGGTGAACAAAATGCGTTATTGCTCTCTGCCTACCGTTGGCTGGTATGCTACTAGATTATCACATGTAATCTACTAGATGTTTTAAGTCAACAGAGACTTGCCACAGAGATCCATCACATTAACATCGGTGATTTAGCAGCTTATGTTACTTGTTCTAACACTGATTACTAGACGTCTCTAGCATCATTTTCCGAAGAGAAATGAGCTTTTCCCGATGTTGTTTACAAAATTTGTTGAGAATTTCGACGGACATTGTTGGCAGAAAACCAGAGTAGAGGGAGAGATAAAAGGGTATTTTGGAAATTTTGTAATTAATATTTCCCTCTTCTTCTTGTATAATATTCATGACGCAAAAGTACTAACCCTTGTTCAATACTTTCTCCTTTGATCTTGGAAGTTAGAAGTAATTCTATAAATATCTCCAATTATGTCACCTACTTCACTCGACCTTAAGAAATTCAAAATATATTATTCAGCGTCTTGATCTTTGACATAATTGTGGGAATCGCCCTCCGTCCACATATCTAACATAAGTGTGGATGTGACCATAATATTTCTTAATAAGAAAGAGCTGTAACGTCGGAGTTAACAGTTTTTAATGAATTAAAATAAAATCAAAAATAAAAGTAAAACTTCAAAAATAAAGTTGCCCGAGACTTAAATAAAGACTCTCAAATCAAAAATAAAAATATAAACAACAATTAAAACACAGTTTAATATAGCACCTTAAATTTAGTAATATAAAATTGTCGTCGTCATCATTTCAACCCTCAACACATCTTAATACAGTCACAGAAAAGTACCATTCGATGCTTACATTATCATGATGGACATTCTTAGCAAATAAAGTAAATCTAACGTTCTACAGCTATATAGTTTCCTCAACTATTTTCTCGTCGCCACGTCGCACTTAGTGAGTCTTAAAAAGATAAAAATACATGAAAATGAGCCACAACATGCTCAGTGAGAAAAACCATTACTCACCTTTAAGTTTTTATCCTTACCATATTAAAACCTGCATGGTTAGTTAGTTCTCATCATTATTCATCAATTTTATCATATTCAATTCCGGTGGATATCTTATGATCATTCTTACCAAGTTCCATACATATATATATTTATATATACACATATTTATTCAGGATTCAATTATACTCATCTAAATCCACCATGCAATAGAATATCATATCACTAAACTCAACGAAACCCAAATGGTGCGCTTGACCACCTTTCAAACATTCCAAGGGTGTTCTGGTGAAGGGACATTAAGCTTTGAGTTCTCATCAAGTCGATTTCTGTACAGTACGTTCTGGGACTTTCGACTCAAAAGAGCGTCATCATCTCCCCCTATTTTACCTGTTAGGGTATTCGTATCTAAGGACGTAACCGATGTCCTTTTCATGTCTTACCATTCCTCTATATTCGTTCTTTATTTATAGAGTTAATTATTCATAACCATGCTTTTTAATTTGCAACAACATATGTCAAATCAATATATTCTTTGCTGTACAATACAGGACGAGTTCATATCATTATCTCATATGTGATACTCATATAATAGTAGTTCAACATGCATATATATACATATATATATATATATATATCTTGCAATAAAAACAACTAATTTTAATTCCATAAAAACCTCACAAAAGATGAGTAATAGATTTCTTACCTTCCAAGCTTATCAACAATCTTTAAATCTCGGAGTCAATTAACGTTAGCTCCACACTCCCTTGATTCTAAGGCGTGCATAAAGACAATTAAAACTAAAACACAACATACAACCACATTCATAAATAATTCATGTGTAAATCCATCCCACTAGTGTGCCATTAAAGTTTTTATGAAATTTCTTTTTAAATACCAAAGTAAACAATTTTTGTCTTAACACAATATAAAATGTATACAAGTAATCTATATGTTTTAGTCCCTGATAAGATTCATAAATCACTTGGGATAGTGTTGGAAAGGTTGCAAAACATTAAAGAATTAAAAGGTGAGCAAAGTTGGGTTCTTGGTTCAGGTTAGCAGCTGTTATACCATGGCAAACTGGCAGTATACTTTTGCAAAAATGGCAGGTTCACTATGTACCATCAGCACATGGGTTAACATGTGGTTTACTTAAGATAAATGGGCGGTATACTGCCACTGGCAAGTTAACTAGTTTTCAATCTAAAAATTAAAAAATTCATAGAAAATAAAATACAACTTCGATTTAGGCTTATGATAGTTCGTTGGAAAGCTTAGGATGTCTACTTTTTAAATGTGCAAACCAATTTATAAAATTTATTTTCATTTAATCCCAGAATTTCAAGAAAGTGCTACTGCCCATAAAGGTATTATAAAGTTTATGGAATACCAAGTTTTCCTTTACACCAAATCATATTTCCTTGTAAAAAATCTCAAAACCATATCAAAATATGTAGTATGCATTATATACTCATAATAAACATATTCTCGTAGATTTTTATGCCAATATCATCATCAAACCATATCTTAAGCATTTCTTGTAAATAAGGGTGAAAACATGCTTATATCAAACTTTCTCATTCAAAGTTTTAGAAATCTTTTTCATACATGAATCAAATTCATGATGAACCTTTGAAATATGTTTCCAACATGCATATGGAACTAGTTTAATGATATAATTCTCTGTTTATGATATATATATATATATATATATATATATACGCACACACACTTAAATTGTATACATATGCACCATAATAACAACAAAACATATACTCAGGTTCAAGAATACAAATTTGGACAAGCTTTTGAATGTAAAAACTTACAAATGAAAAATTAAATCCATTCACAAGATTCTAACTTTGGATTGTAGCAAGATGGAAACTTGAAATGACTCTAAAACAAGTTTCTTGGCTCCTGGTTTAGCTGAATTTCTTTTACTTCAATTAGAGGTATTGGTCGCTAGTTTTATGGCTGCCTTGGGATTATTTTGTTTCAGCAAAAAGTTAGAGTAGAAGACGTGAGAAAGAGATGGGGACTTTTGTGCAAGGATTGCTTAAGGTTCCCTTTAATCTTCCTTTGCCTTGTCTCACTGTGGGAGAGGAAAAGAAGAAAAGAAGAAGAAGAAGAAAAGAAAGAAGGGTAGAGGAAAAAATAGAGTCGTGAGAAAGAGGGAGATTGATTGAGTGAAATAATTGAGGGAACATAGCTGGTGAGAATGAGTGTTATTTGTCTCCTCAAGAGACTTTAGCCCACATAATGCCAAAATGGTATTTTTGAAATTTATTAGAAGTTCTAAGGCTTTTCAGTAAACATACTAAATAAGTATAGGAAAATTTTAGAAAATTTAAAAATAGATAGAAATATATATTATAAATTACATTTTAAATGAAACAAATTTTAATTGGCACACTAATAATTAATTTAATTACTATAATACCCGTTAAAAAAATAATGGGTGTCACAAGAACATATTAGTCAATTTGAGAGAAATAATGGCCTTAAAATTTTCCTTAAAAAAATCTTAGAATAATTAGAATGTTTTAAGGTTTTGAGTTTAAGGAGACTAGATGGGCTAATGTCGATGGGCTAATGTCGGTGGATATGAAGATGTAGCTTCGAGAATCGGCAGTAAGGAGGCTGCACTGCCTCCACATTGACATTTTGAGATTGGATATGAAAGAGAAGAGTTTTGGATGCTTTTTCTTCTTTACTTGGTTTTTTTTTTAATGATTTTAGGTGTTAAAAGAATTTTGTAATTTGAGTGAACCTTTGATTCACTTATGTGCAAGTCTAACCACGAAAGAAGAGTGGTGGAAGTTGTTAGACTCCTATTGCAAAGGGTAAAAATATTATTAGGGAAAAAATATCATTTTTTTGGTAAAAAGGGAAAAATATCATTTGATGCTTATAGTTAGCACTTTATCAAATTGATGTCCCTATAATCAAGAAATCTAATCAAGATATTATATTATTTTTTCAAAAAATATCATTTAAGTAGTCTGAGACAATTAAATAAAGAAACAGAAATTCTTGCATAACAAGGTATTCTATAAGAATATTTTTTTTTCAAATTTGAAGATAAGAGGATTCAAATTCTTCATTTTTAGGTGCAGTCAGGTGTGATTTTATAGTTAGGTCATACTTGTAATCACCATGAGAATCTTCTCTTCCTTTAGAGTCTTTATTGTATAAATTAAAAAAAATAAAAAAGGGAAAAAAATTTAACAGCTTTTATTTTTCTTTAAACAAAATTAACTCGGATGGAAATTCATCAAAATAAAAAAAAAGATATTTTCTCATATTAAATTTTATAAATTAAATGGAAGGGTAAATAGGTAATTCAGCTTCTTGTCTTGCCTTTTTATTGCGCAACGGTAGTCTTTTCTTCCAATCTCTTTATCAGCGAAAGAGCTAGGGTTTAAGCTTAAACCCCAGCGACAGATATGGCTCTGAGATCGGCGGCGTCGGCGGCGGCACCTCGCGGCTTGCTCAGACGGCTCTTCTCTACTACTTCTACTTCTCCTTTCATTCCGCCGACTCCCGCCGCGGCTCAGGGTCGACAGCAGGCTGAGCCGAGTACAAACCTCTTCGTCTCCGGTAACTTTCTCTCTCTTTTCCTTTCATATTTTCTTGATCCATTTTTCATCTCTATATTAATAGACATGTGGAATTCGTTTTTTGTTTTCGGTTGGGAAATTCGTTACTTTCTGATTCTATGTTTTCTCTGCGTTTTGTTTGTTCGGAAGATGAACAAAAATTGTATCTTTGACTTAGTTTCTCGCAAAATCATTGAAAAAGCCCTATTTTTTGTTGTATTTGAAGTGTTAAATACATATTAGGAGGCCGATTAGAGAGTCGAAACTGAAAATGTCTTTTTTTTTTTTTTTTTAACTTTGAGGCAAGAAGATAAGAATTTTCTGCAATTAAGTGCCAGTACATATTCTTAATTAGCGAAAAATAACATGATTTAATGCTAGTAGTTTGAGTTTTCTGGGTGGAAAAAGAAAAACTTTCGAATTCATAATGGCTTTGTCAGTGTTATGAACTTGCTAATTACTATGTAAAGAACTATCTGGGTCGGTCTTAGCTAGCTGGATTATTGCTCGGATTTTTTTTTTTTTAATCTCTTGCTAGTTACTGTAAACACCCATCGAGCATCTCCAGTATTGTCAAGACACTGCATCAAAGTAAGTATGTATATGTGTGTGTGTGTGTGTGTGTGTGTGTGTGTGTGTGTGTGTGTATATATATATATTAATTATAAATTCTCTTTTATAAACCCAAGGGATAGCTGATGTGGTTCAGGGCCTCACCCAATAAGTGGGAGGTCTTGAGTTCGATTTCCCTTTGGGCCACCTCTTTTAGTTCGTCGTAGTGTGTTCGGATAGGAGGGTCTATACTAACCCTTAGGGATTAGTCAGGTGCTTAAAGAGGCCTGGACATCCTTAGTTACCAAAATAATTCCTTTTTATCTTGCGGAGTAGCTAAAGGATGGCAGCTTTTAGGCCTTAAGAACACAGTTACTAGAAAATGGAACGTGTTATGGTGGTTGTTGGTCGAGGAAAGGTTGTTAGTGCCTAGTTAACTTAAGGACTTCGGATGATTGGCAAGATGGATCAGTTTTGAATTATATGGGCGACTATAGTTGGAGAGTATGTGAGCTAAAAAAAATGGATTTTTTTTTGGCACATTTACTCTTTGGAACGTGTTATTTATTGCAGAATCATTGTGTATAGTTTGTCTTTTTTTTTTGGTTTGTCATTTCATATTTCAAATTGTAATTTGGGCTTTAGCCTTTCAATGTTGGATCTTTAATATATCTTCGTTTCCTCTAGGACTTAGTAAGCGTACAACAACAGAGAAACTACACGAAGCCTTTTCTCAGTTTGGTGAAGTGGTACATGGTATGTTGTTTCTGTTTCTGTTTCTCTCTCCCTTACTCTCCCTTCCTCTATTGGAAATTATGTTTGCTAATCATTAACAAGGAACTTTATGGGCATTTACAGCTAGAGTGGTGACTGATCGTGTATCGGGATACTCGAAGGGATTTGGTTTTGTAAGATATGCTACTCTAGAAGATGCTGCAAAAGGTATAGAGGGCATGGATGGCAAGGTGAGTTGATAACATTAATTTATTTTACACTATTCATTAACTTAAGAAGATGAGTTGAAACTGAAAGGTGCTTGCTCGTCCAACTGTACATGCCAAGCTACTCTCACCAGCAAAGCTATGATACATTGAAGTGAGCCTAGTGTCTTTTGAGGAATTTTTATCTTCCTTCATTTAATGAACCAACGGGTGGCCTTAAGGCTAGAAGCTTTTGCTTCTTCGTGCTTTTTTTA
Organism: Artocarpus hirsutus; assembly: GCA_946598075.1. NCBI lineage: Eukaryota > Viridiplantae > Streptophyta > Magnoliopsida > Rosales > Moraceae > Artocarpus > Artocarpus hirsutus. The sequence continues at coordinate 66,580 of CAMOHE010044210.1, read as the reverse complement.
AACATCGAAATGTCTAGGAATAGTTTCAAGGACTTTAGACAACCTGGGAAAAATTATTCTATTGCTGGATTTCTCTATATGTTGACAGTTTCTTACCATCATAAGAGGTCATTGTTTTGCATTTTTTCGCAGCTTCTATATTTGCATAACGTGACCCCTCTCTTTTTCTGAAGAAAAAGCAGGAAACAATGAATAACATAAATAGCAAGTATCTGTCACCATTTTCATTATTCCATAGTCCATGTAACTTTCCAGACAACGTTGAATCACATAGCTACTTTTTCCCTCATGTTAATACAACTTCTACTCTCCACGTGCATACACCTTCCTTTCTTTAATAAAAAATGAAAAACTAAAATATAAAAAAAAAAACATAAAGAAAACTGTGAAATTGATGGAATTTAGATAAGTAACTTGATACTTATCTGTTGTGGCAATCCTAGGGTTGATTGGGAAAATGTTATGGTTTTCTCAGTTTTTGGTTTAGAATATTGTTTTTTTGTTTTGTTTTTGTTTTTGTTTAGTTTAGCATCTTTTTTTTTGTGCGTTCTCTTTCTTTCTTTCTTTGTTTTTTCAATAAATATATCTTTCTGAATTTCTCTTAACTTCAGTAGAGCAATTGGGGTCTTTTCCTCCGTTTGCTGAAGTGATTTGGACTTTCACTTAGATTTACATACCGATCCACACGTCTGATCCTGCCAGTGTGGTCACTCTTCAAATATGGACTTCTGTATTTGGAAATGATTAATTTCTGTATGTTTGTGGTCTGTAGTTTCTAGACGGTTGGGTGATATTCGCAGAGTATGCGAGGCCCAGACCGCCACCGGGCGAGCCTGGAAACAATAGGAGTCCTCCTCCATATGGTCGTCAGTGATTCCAAACTCACAAGAGAACCGGTTTCTTCTTATAATTTACCTTCATTAATCAATCCTTGTCAACAAATCTTCATCGAGAGGCTGGTTAATTTTCATTGCCTTGTATTCTTAAATTGTGGACATCAACCAGCGAAATATCAGAAGCGAGATCGAACAAGTTATATGTTATCATCAATTTTCCATTTGTCATTCAATTTGTACCCCTTTTCCTTCTTTTAAATGAACTTTTTGAAGGATTTGTACTAAATAAACCTTTTAAGTAGAGACTCAAAACTGGGAACTGGATAGATATGTTCTGGTGTCCCTTCTCTCTGTCTTGCATTTATTATTATCGTTTTTTATATGCTTGAAATTTGGTAGGTATGTTCATTTTAATTTCATATCATTTGCAAGTTTAAGTTGTGTTTGTTGGTGATCCACGACCATTAGTGACGTCCAAAGAGTTGGACATTTATTGCTCAGTGAATGATACGTATTAAACTGCTCTATTTTGGACCAATTTGCTAGGCTACATGGGCTATTAGCAATAATGGATAGGAGGTTAAGCGTTTTCAGCGGTTTGAGTTATGTAAAAGCAAAAAAGGAAAAAAAAAAAAAAAAAGAAAAGAGGAGGAAGAGGAAGAATTCCAAAGCAAATTATACAAACCGATGTTGGGACCATATAAGATTGGAATGTATCTCTCATATTTAATTTACATCAAATTCTTGAATTTATCATCTCATAATCTCATTTGGTCCTGTGACACGGGCATCATTTTGTCCAATAGAATAATTTTTTTTGATTGGTTCAAATTGTGTAATCGTGGTAATTAGACCTCTAAAAGTTAGTGTCAAGTGATTAAAGTGAGAAAGTAAGCATTTCGTTTATTGTCAATTAAACGATCATAAATTTCAGCTCATTGTTACCGGTTTATAGGGTGTTTAGGAAGTGAGTATGAATGAACAAAACAATATTATAGCAATTTAAATTTGTGAGAAAACACAGTAATAAACTTGTTTTTGGTTTAAACCAAAGTTTCAAAACACACCAACTGTTCATGTGTCCAAAAGTTCCAAGAATCTCTTTTTCATTGACAGTATGTGCTCTACTATGAGTGTGAGAAAATATTGTGCCCACCATGTCCTGTACTAAAATTTCCCATGAATATTTGTTGGGTCTTCATTTAACAAGTGAAGTTGCACTTCAACTAAGCAAAATGCAAATTCTTATGTCTCGCATGCTTTCTTGAAGGTTCTAATTATTATTTCTTTTTCATTTTATATGGGTATAAATAGAATATTCTTTCTTTTCCATGTATCATAGTATGAAATGATTTGACCCTTAATTTTCCCAACCCTTTTAAACTTGCATGATTTGATTTGACTCCGTGATAAAACTCCACCCATTAACGAACAAAATCTTTATCTGATAGCTTGTTTCGCCATTAAAATTCCAACCAATGGCAAACATGCACATTATTATTCCTTGAAATCGACCGTTGCCCAATTTCCCTTCTTGCCTTGTCTCCGAAGCAACTCAAAAAAGAAAAAAAAAAATTTATAGCAATGAAAATAACCTGACAGTGGATATTTTGAACCAAATGTACTTGTCACACAATTAAGGACAAGAAGAAATCGTTGTAGTGAGGTGGAAACTAGAGAGAGGGTACTTACAAAAGGATAAAATAAAAGCGGTGTCGTTTTTTTTGTGGAAGCCCATGTTGTTTTCACTAGGGGTGGACAGTTGGGTTTGGTCCGGTGGCAGGGTTTTTGTGGGTTTTGTGGTTTTTGAACCGTTGCTTTCTTCTATGAAGGAAATGAGTAGCATAGAGAAGTTTCTAGCGTAAGCGGAGGAGATGAATTGAATCAACTCAATCAAGAATCAATAACTTGAGGAAATGATGTGGGAGCTGAGGTGATAGTTTTGTACAAATCACAACATAAAAAAAAAAAAAAAAAAAAAAAAAACAGAGAAAGAAAATTGTGGTGGAAATGAGATTGTTCTCGTGTGAAAGATACTCAACAAGTTTACACTTTTTCAAGGGTTCGAGAACATACCTTGCTGATAGGATACAACTTTAAGAGAAAATTAGGTAGTATGTTGCGCTTTGTTGATCTTTAACTAGTGAAATTGTGTGTGCACGAATCTGAATCCAATATCGTGGCTTAAATTTAAAGGTGAGGTGTCCTCCCCTTATGTCTAAAACCGTTTATTTGGTCACAACATTATAAATATGTCTACCTTTCAAAAATTATAGACTTGGGAAGGTCATTATTCCAATTTTTCATATTTTAATTATAATTAGAAAGCTACAATCTTTATTGTAATGAATGTACATACAGTCTTATTTTATTGTGATAAGTTACAATATTTATGCGTCGATTATATTGTTTTTGTTGTTATTAATAATGATGGTGATTAAAATCATAAATTTTAATCTTCATAAAGTCACGATTTTTGTGATAAATAATGTATTGCATATTATGCCATACTATCGTCGACCATTCTGATTTTTTGTTTTTTTTTTAGCTTTCGGTGTTTAATGAAAAAGTTCATTCCTTATGATAATAAATAATATATACTTATTTTATTATCATAAAGTTGTAATCTTTATGCTCCCATTGGTTGATTATTATAGAGGCTTTATAGTTCAATGTTATATATTAATAACGTTGATGATTATTATCATAAAATTATGATGTTATGATCATATATATTGCGAATGGAGCTCTTGTAGAAATAAGATTATAGGTAACATATTCCCATTCGTTAAAATAAAATTACAAATATACTCATTATTATTAAGATTGCTACTTTATGATGATGATAGAAGACTATTATACATATATTTAGGACTGTAAAAATTAGGGTCCTTATATATATATATATGATTTAGACATCTTATTATAAAATGAAGTTTCATATATTTTTTTTAAGTAGACACTACTATTTAGACATTTATGTAATTAGAAGCATATCTTATTAAAAAAAATATTTCAATTTATTAGAGAGATACTTTTATATCTGATTACATAATTCTTCAACACCATTTTTTTATTGCTTAATAATTCTCAACTCGATTATTAGGTCATTTTGAGAATTATTAGTTAAAACACATTTTAAGTTTAAGAATTGTAACATGTGAGAGATTTACACTGTAGTTACTTTTTGTTTATATTATAGCTGCGGAGAGCTTTACACTGTTTACAATTAGAACTGATAAGTTGAAATAGATGTTCGAAACAAGGGTATAAATATCTGATGGCATCTCTTCTGACTCAAAGTGGTACTAAAGATCATTGTGACACACGCAAATTTCATAAATTAATGAATTGAGATATTTTGTTTAACTACGATGAATTTTGTTCCGTTAGAAGGCATGGAAATGAATTGAAACATGTCGACTTGATTTCCACGTCATCTAGGGCAATTATATGCATAGGCATAATAAATGAAACTTAAAAACGCCTAACCCTACATCTTGTGGCTATAGATCATCCTATGTTTTATGGAAGCTTCACGTTGGTCCGTTATTGTTTAGAAAATATCAACACGGTCTTTATAATTTTCAAAACTATTATTTTAATACTTAAACTCGTATTTTGTGACGTGAAAATTTTTGACTTACTATTTAGTATGAACCTCAAATTAATTTGTAAAAGTATCAAAAAAAAAAAAAAAAAACAATACAATGAATTCTTTTTTCTTTCCGCAGGGACTAGGAGATTGGATCTAGCCATAAGAAGAATGCTTAAAAAAATCTAAATATATTTTTTTGTTTTGTTTTGTTTTGATTTTCTATTATAGTTTTATGAAATTAACTTAAGGTTTATTAATAAAAAGGTAAATTAGAAATTTCACATTACGAACCATGGCTAAAGATACCAAAATAATATTTTTAAAAACTACAAAGTACTGTTAACAGGGTACATATTAATGTGATGTTTTCTTACAATACAAGATACAAAATAATGGTAACCCAAAGGATAAAGAAAAAGGTACTTTAAGCCCCTTACTTTAGGAATATTACACTAAAGAGCAAAATTGAGTTGAAATTTAGCAAATATTATAAAAACAAGAAAATTTAGATAGTAATTTATATAATGATGTCATATTTTGCACTACATAATTACATAATTATTATTTTAATGATATTAATTTTTGTTGTTCTTGCGATTTTCCTAATATTCTTCTATATTTCAACTTCATCACTCAAATTTTGTTGTATGAGTAAAGAGCCCCTACATTTAGTACCATTAATCTTCACGCCTAAAGCCTTAAACACGTGTGGGCATGTACAAACTCTATGTGAGATATCTTGACTCACTCGAGTCTAAAATAAAAAACATTTTCCTTCTAAAGTACGTATCTTACTTTTAATGTCATTACAATAGGGTGTTTGGGAGTGGTGGAACCATTCAGTTCCCACCACAAATTCAGTTATAAACAGTAAAAAGTTCTCACATGTTACAGTAATAATAAAAAAAATTGCTACAGTAAAAAGTGGTTCCCACCACTCTTCCAAAAACCCACCAAGATTTATAATAAGCAAGTTGGAGTTTAAATATTATAACATGTGAGAGCTTTATATTAGAACATGTAAGAGCTTTATACTGTAAAAAACTTTGTTCTCAAGCGGTCTCAATGCATATAACACACGACTTTAACGATAATCAATTCCGTTCTTTGAAGGCAACAAAGAAAATGAAGTTTATAGCTTTATTTTGTGAACGAGAGCAATGCTAACATGAAATGTTAGAATCAAGTGAATTCACTAGGCGCACAAAAAGTCTACCTTTAAGGGGCAAGGAAAAATTGTCCAACGTCACCCTGAAAGGGGTGCACTGCATGCAAAATTCTTGGTCTCTGTCAGGAGCTTTAACCTGTATTGATATCAACCCCCACAATTTTTCCAAAAACTTGTCCAGATACACAACCATAAATTTTATGGAGTGTTTGAAATCTTATACGGTGTTTCACAAGTGTATTTAGAATTATTTTTATAGTTTAAAATATTATAACAAAGGAAAACTTTACACTGTAGTAACTTTACTTTTTGTCCTAATATTTAAAAGTTTTATATTATTTAGTATCTTTTTTATAGTTTTAACGACACCTTATTAATTGTGAACTAATTGGTTCAAAATACTGTAGTTTATTAGACATATCTTCTCTAGAGGCGTGTAGTGTTTTAAAAGCACATTAAACACATAAGACTTTTGATTTCACGTTGCCTTTTTACACGTAATGCATCTACAATTACTAGTGATGAATAGTTATTATTATTATTATTATTATTGTTATTTCTAACCTTATAAGTGTTAATAATCTTCTTCGCAAAGTCATGCGGATTAAAATAACCCATCTTAGGGCCTACATGTAGCACTTTTATGTCAACAAAATATTAATTATGACCCTACTTTGAAAGAAAGTTATCTAAATATCATCATGTATTTTTCTCACATTTCCTCTAGTCTAGAGCAAGTTTTTGAAGAACGACCATTTATTAAGAATAAATAATGTCTTTTAACACCACGGAATCCATCGGACTCTGTTTTAACTATTAAATCTAATCAAAATTATTTTTTTTTATAGATTTGATAGTGGGAAGATAAATAATTATTGATATGGTTATTTTCAATTTCTATTGTAGAAATCTTCAAATAGATAATGTATTTATTAGTAACCGGTGATTGGCTTATCTATAATTTGCTATGCAGTTTCACATTAGTTAGCCACGTGTACTTGTATGATTAGTCAATAATGTAAATAGTTACTACTAATTAGATTAGTGTTTAAAGCACTTTTTTTTTTTTTTTGAGAATGAAATTTTAAAGCTCCTTTTTACAGCTACTCAGTGAATGAAGAATTCAGAGATTTCCATCAAGAAAAAAGCTCTTCCTCTCTCTTCTTTGATTCTCATGTTTCTTAACACCTCCAACACGCCGCCATATAATACCTGACTGTCAACCATATAACAATCTAGTTGCCATTGGAGAACACTTCAGTAGTAAGGATAATCTCATCGGCTTATTTGAGAACATAGATTCCGGCTTTTTGATTTGAAAATAATATAACAATTTTAATTTTTTTTAAAGAAAATATTATAACAATTTCTATTAGAACCAAAACTTTTTTATTCGAATTTATGTTTTTAAATGGTCTAGTATTCTTTAAACGCAGATAATTTATATCTTAGTTTGGGTTATTGACACGGTTAATTTTTAAACTATGAGTATTATGATAATTTAGCCTTTGAACTTTCAATTTTGGAAGAGTACTGTCTCAATTTTGTTTTTCGCAGTTTGATCTTCGACACAAAAATTGACAAATAATTTCTCAAATTTATTGTAAATAATCACATTCTTATCTCATAACAACTGAAAATTTCATATAAGTAGTTAAAGTAAATGAAGAATGTAATATTTTTTAACGATTTTTAAAGTAATGAAGAGGGAATTTTGCATATAATTTAACTATTTTAAACTTATTATGTCATAAAAACATGATTATCTTTATTAAATTATAAAAATATGACTCAATTTTTATGGTTTGCCACTTAAATTATCAAAAAAAAAAAAAAAAGATCCATCTAATAATATACCAAAATCAAAAGTTTAGACTAAAGTTTTACTATGCATGTAGTTTACAGACTAATACGGTGTTTGGGAGCCAGAATTCAAACTTTAATTTATAGTTCAAACTATTTTCATTATAATATTTTTTTTCAAAAATTTGAATTACAACGATTACAGTTCGAATTATTGGTTCCAATTAAGTTTAGACCTTTTTACTTTCAAAGCACCCCTAGATGATATGTAAGAGATATTAGTGGACAATGAGGTACAAATTTGCCATTTTATAATTACCAACGTGAGAGTCGAAGTTATTAAGTGAGCAGATGGACCGTGAAGAGAGTTAACCATAGAAGACATAATACACACACTCCATAATTAATTGCTAACCACTTGATAGAGCGAGAGGAGAAGAGGAAGAAGAAGAAGACGACGATGAAGATACCCCGAGACGAGAATAATCTTTTTTAAAAACCAAAATTACCTTTTTTTAATTTTTATTAAATATAATTCGAAACATTATTAAATCAAAATACTAAATAAAATCAATTTTAAAAAGTTTATAACTCTCAAAATCATTGAAATATTGGCTTAGTTGAAATATTTATTTGAACGTTTAAATTACCTTTTTCTTTAATATTTAAGTCAAATCATATTTAAGATAATATTTAATATTTATTGAGAAGGATGATCTTGAAATTTATAAAAAATGAATTGCTTCATGGGGTATTTTGAGTATGATTTTGTAAATACGTAGGGTGTTTTAGACATTTTAGTAATAGGAGAGGTAAAAGTGGTATTTGGACAAAACATAGGACTGTTTTGGGTATTTCTCCTTAATTAACTAATTAATTTAATCTTAGGTAACCAATAATCTTGACACAAAGTTTTTTTTTTTCCTTTTTTTATTTGTCATGGAGGTCATGGAGCAAGAATATTAGTAGTAGATATCATGTAACTAAAAAAATTATATAGTCTTTATCCAAAAATTGATTAAAATAAATTGGGTACCTAAAACGTTTTCTTGATGACTCACTGGGAAGTGGGGCCTTTGCTTTTGTGGTCTCCACTGAAGTTTCCATCACCAAACCAAATTAAGTAATTTTAATTCTGAAGCAGATGTAATAAACAAAATAAATTGAATTCATGAGAATTATGGGTTCCACGTAAGGCTGACAATTCACGGGTCGGGTTTGGGTCGTGTTGAGCCCTTATTTAAACAGCCAACATGTCAACCCGAACCCGACAGGTCAAAAAAGCCCAACCTGAACACGACCTAAAGTGTAGACTGGTTGATCCGACCCAACCCGTACAACCCGTCAATATGCTACTTTGTGCATGGTGTTGATACTACACATTGACCCACTAAACCCGATAGACCCGCAATACGATAGATCCAACAATAAGCCTACAAAATAAACAATAACCCAACAAAACAAAACCATCAAAAAAGTTAACAAAACTTTATATAAGTTTAACAAAAACAAATATGTTAGAGATAAAGAATCATGTCAAGTTGGATATACAACAAATGTTAGACTAATTTGACACATTAAAATTAATTTCAGGTTATATGGGTTGCATCAAGGTTATATGAGTTCAAGTTGGGTTATACGGGTTGATTAACAATTTTTAGGTCAATTTTTGAGTTAACCTAATTTCGACACTTTTTGACGGATTATTTTAGGTTGATTTCATGTTGATTCGGGTTGACCCTAACCCAACCCGTTTTTTATGTGGGTGAGACGGGTTCGACTCAATTCCACCCCGAGGCCTATTTTTCCAACCTTAACCTGCATTTTTCGTGTCAAATTTGTATCGTGTCATCGTATCATGATCTAAATTGTTGGCTCTAGTTTCACGTTTCTCACGCTAACCTTTTTCTTTTTTACTTTTTTTATCAAAAAAATTAAGAATTCTGTAGTAGGGCAATACCTGCCAAAAGAACGTACAATCTAAAGGAAATATTATTTTCAAAATCCGTTTCTATTGCCATATTTATCTGATATACAAACAATTATGGTATGACAGCTCAAAACTGTCCTTGCAGAGTATTTTTTTTTCCGTATTTTATTAAATTCTTAATCAAGAGTGTTTATCCAATACCATTCAATCTTATTTTAGTCATAGTGTAATTGATGGCGTTAGAAGGATCCATTCAATTGCTAGTATATCATTTAATCTAAGCCAAACTGATAATCTAATCTAATCCATTTTGATTGAGGTCAGATTGTTCGGATAGAATTTGGACAACTTTGAGTCTTTTTTAGGCTTTGATTTTTTCCCCAATTTTTTTTCTATTTTTTCTATAGGCCCATTGTTTGGTTTTTTGTCGTAATTTAAATGCTAAGGTTGAAAAAAAGCAAGAAAACCGTAATAACATATAAACTTAGAATTCCAAGCTTCAAAGTTGATTGAACATCCAACGAACAATTTAAAAAAATAAACAAAAGCCGATGAACATAAATTATTAGTTTGAAATTTTTACAATAGAGAAGACAATTTTACTTTATTAGTAAACATTGTTTCTAATTACAGATCAGATTATTAAAAAATTAATTCAAAGTTTAAAACATCCGTGCTCTATAAGTGGAGCAAAATTAATTTTTCCATTATATTGCAAGTTTTGAGAGAGTAAAAGTTTTGACAGAAATAGGCGTGTATTAGGTTTTCTTGATGAAGTTTTGATTAGGTGAGTGAAAGTGCATGAACAAAATATTTTTTTTAGACCAATGATATAAACTATAAATTCATATATATTTACAAATTTTCTGTTTAATATATAAAGAGGTTGGACCGAGTGAGATTGGGTGTTTTGAAAATAAAATAAGCACCCAATCTAATCCAAACCTCTTTTTTATAAACTTACATCTAACTCAATCCAATTGAAATCAGCTATTCATCTAAAATGAAATGGATTGACTGGATTGATAGGTTTGATGGGTTGATCGGATCCAGGGACACCCCTATTGTCAATAATCTACACCCTTTTTTGTTCTTTTGTTTGTTTTTTGCTGAATAATAATCTGTAGCTGCCAAATGTCATGTTGCAAAACAGTGGCCGAACCAATTGGGCCCTTGTTTGTCGCTCTAATTTATGAACATAAATTAGCTGTTAATTAATTATTCCTGGATATGATAATTTTAATTATACCTTATCTTTCATTTAATAAACAAATAAGACAAGAAAAAAAAATAGCGTCTTACGTGGCAAGCATTTTGTAAGACGATGGATCAGATTATGTATTACTCAAATAGGGATAAAATAAGACATTCAAATCAAATTTTAGATTTTTTCCCAATCAAATAAAGCAAATTATGTCGAGACTTATTTATCAATAATCATATTCAGTTTCTTTTATTTGTTGTGTCAAGTATGTCGAGACTTAAATGAAAATCTATAAAAAAAAAGGTATAAATACCAAATCGTTCAATATGTTGCCCAAATCTCCTGTAAAAAATTCCCTCAAACCGTTTAAATTTTAGGCAATTGTGGTTTGGGCTTTTTCTCAAACCGCCATGGAACAAAACCGCCTAAACCGTTCAATAATTGCTCACGTCGTCCGTTGTGCACCTCTATTAAAAATTGTAACATATGAAAGCTTTATATTGTAGTTTATTTTTTTATCATTATAATATATGAGAACTTAAGATATAGCAATAAAAAATTTTACTTAAAATTAATTTTGCTAAACACCTTTTAAAGCATATTGTTTTATCAATGAAACAAAATTTTTTTATGCGAAATATTTCGTGAAATTAAAAAGGAACAACAAAAAAAAAAAAGAATATCCTTCCTCCACATGTGCAGTGGGACTGAGAAAGTGATAGAGAGAGGGGTTGGCGATTTCGTAATAATGTTACGAAACCAAGGGCAATTTTGAGTCGTTCCAGATAAAGACAAAAAATCTCTCCGCAAAAAAGGCCTGAACCGCTCAAACGTCGCCCTATATAAACCCTGTATACGAAAAAAAAAAAACCAGAGAAAGTCCACACCAAGGAGAAGAAGAAAGAAGAAGAAGAAGACGAAGAAAGAATAATGATTCAGAAACCAGAATCAATGGCACGGACACAAATTCACTTTCTTCCTCTTCTCTGAGATTTTTCTTCTTCATATTCTCTCTGATTTCTTCTCTTCGAAGCCAAATTCATGAAGTTCTTCGAGTTCGTCTCCTGCTGCGGCCCCGCCGTCAGGCCGGCGGTCCGGCCAGATTCTACTTCTTCTTCGTCCTCGTTTTCGCCGGCACCGCCGCCGGCTGAGGAAACGCGGTCCCTCGTTCGGTCGCAGAGGTGCCGGCGGTGGCGGAAGCAAGGGAGACTCGGGACGTCTGGATCGGCGCCGGCGCTGGCGGGGTGGAAGCCGTCGCTGTACTCGATCGCCGAGGACAAAGTGGTGATGGTGGAGAGATTCGAGGGTCAGGATCGTCGGGATCAGGATCGGACGACCGGATCTGAGAGGCTTATCAAGAGGAAGAGCGGCTCCAGAAGCTCAAGAAGGAATGTAGTCGTCAACAGCTTTGGCGACGATTTCGGGTAAAATTATCCGTTTCTTTTGCGTTCCGTTCTCTTCCGTTTCTTTTTTTTTCCTTAATTATGGAATTAATTAATTAAAAATGGTGATTCTTGCGTAATTAATCTCAGGCGATCGTCATTTCCGCCTGTTATTCCGGCGTTCTCTCCGACTCCTCTCATGTTTTGAAGGTCTCTCCGATTTTTTTCGAGCTTTTTGTCGTTTTCTCAGTTCATCTCTTGGTTGAAAGTTTGACAAATATGGGTCTCGTTGAACTGAGCTTGCCATGTATAACTTGTTTTAGGATAAAATGAAATCTTTCTTTTCTTTTTTCTTTTTTCTTTTTTTGTATTGAAAATAATATGTATGTATATATATATATGTATATAGAGATATGTAAAGTTTTTTGTAATGCAATCTGGTAGTGGATTGTTGTGATATAATGGCGCAAAAGTTGGTTTTCATTTATTTTTTATTTTTTTAATTACTTTTTCATGGCTTTTAAAGGATAAAGATAATTCTTTTATTATAAAGTAGAGGGGCATTTTCCAACGCTGGAGTTACTGTAATTATGTGGTGTAATAATGATTCCTTAGGGTGCTTAATTAATTATAGCCAAAAGCATGCATACTAAAGAAAACTTTATCATGTTTTTTAAAGAACTTTGTTATCTACTTTCAGGTTCGGTGTGACATATATATATATATATATATATATATATGCGTGTGTGTCTGTGTGTGTGTATAACACTAAGAACCTCAGATTTTTTTTTTTTAATCTGTTGTTGTTAGGACTGGCCAAAGTACCAATTCAAAG
>CAMOHE010044210.1:10242-53804 GCA_946598075.1 Artocarpus hirsutus | reverse complement strand
GGCTTATCAAGAGGAAGAGCGGCTCCAGAAGCTCAAGAAGGAATGTAGTCGTCAACAGCTTTGGCGACGATTTCGGGTAAAATTATCCGTTTCTTTTGCGTTCCGTTCTCTTCCGTTTCTTTTTTTTTCCTTAATTATGGAATTAATTAATTAAAAATGGTGATTCTTGCGTAATTAATCTCAGGCGATCGTCATTTCCGCCTGTTATTCCGGCGTTCTCTCCGACTCCTCTCATGTTTTGAAGGTCTCTCCGATTTTTTTCGAGCTTTTTGTCGTTTTCTCAGTTCATCTCTTGGTTGAAAGTTTGACAAATATGGGTCTCATTGAACTGAGCTTGCCATGTATAACTTGTTTTAGGATAAAACGAAATCTTTCTTTTCTTTTCTTTTTTTTTTTCTTTTTTTGTATTGAAAATAATATGTATGTATATATATATGTATATAGAGATATGTAAAGTTTTTTGTAATGCAATCTGGTAGTGGATTGTTGTGATATAATGGCGCAAAAGTTGGTTTTCATTTAGTTTTTATTTTTTTTATTACTTATTCATGGCTTTTAAAGGATAACGATAATTCTTTATTATAAAGTAGAGGGGCATTTTCCAACGCTGGAGTTACTGTAATTATGTGGTGTAATAATGATTCCTTAGGGTGCTTAATTAATTATAGCCAAAAGCATGCATACTAAAGAAAACTTTATCATGTTTTTTAAAGAACTTTGTTATCTACTTTCAGGTTCGGTGTGACATATATATATATATATATATATATATATTTTTTTTTCATATTTTATTTCTTAAGATTTAAATTTAGTTTTAGAAAGTAGTCTTGAACTGCGTTATCTTATCTTATCTCAAAAATTAATAGTTGACATTTCTTGTCGTAAGATTTCATAGTTTAATTATGGGAAGTATTAATTTCTATTCATCTTTCTCGTTTCTAGCAGTTTAATTAGTGAAATTTTATAAAAGGGTGTATTCCGGGAGTTTATAAAGAACACAGTAATATAACATATTCATTTTGCTTCTTATTTTATGTTATTTTATTTTTTCAATAAATCTGATTCTGGAAGATTACAGCATACCAAATGGCAATTAAGAGTAAGAGTAAGGTAGGAGTTGCGTGAAATTAAGGGATAGTTGTCTTAAAAGAGCCGCCTTTTTATTAGGTTGATATTTCAATCAATCAATTATTAGCGACTCTTGAGGGTTTTCATACTTGAATCAACATATTTGGTCAGAACATGAAAAAAAAATATGTATGAAAATCAGGCAATTTCTTATGTGTGAATCGGGAAGAAAACCTACAGTAGGACTATATCTTTCAACCGTCACACATGTACCGAAACCTTGGTTTTGACCAAAACCGAAGATCATAAACGTGACCTATGCGCATGTGTCCCGTCATAGATAGATCCTTAAAATTATAGCTAATGAGGTTTGTTGAGGTAATTTTCAGCCGCTGGCTTGGAATTAGAGAGTTTACACAGCATTGGACTTTTGTGAGCCTCATTTAGGGCGTAGAAAGGCTGTGATTTCATATATTGGATATATGATTGCCCCAATGAGAACATTGGCTATCCACTTGTGTTACGTTCTATTGGTTCAAAAGGAATCCAAGCGGAGAACAATGATTTGTTTACTTTTGGATAATGAGACCGATATGGCCTCCAGGTTAATCGTTCATCGATGTCATGAAATTTCTTAGTCAAGCTAATAATTTTTTAACTCTATGGGATCTAAACGTGGAAAAGTTAATAAATTTTTTATATAGTCCCCTCATTTCATCTAAACTACTTTATTTGAAATGTGATCTGAATTTAATAAGTGACCAAATGAATAGAAACTATATACCGAAGATATTTAAGCAATTAAGTGAGGTGTCAAAATTTGATTAAAAAGATAACGAATTAAAAAAAAGACCATATCTTAACGCTTGAGTGAGGTAAAGATAGATTTATCAAATGTTACTAGTCTGTTTAGCGTATGGACTAACTATATTGTAAAGCTCTCACATACTGTGATATAAAACAAAACAAAACTACAGTATAAGCTCTCACAAGCTACAGTATTTGACGTAATTGCTTCAAACAACACACTAGTACTATTAAACTAAAATTGAGTTTGATCTCTAAAAGAAAAAAAGATAGAGTCATCAAACTGGCCTAACAAGAACTACTAATTAATTCTTCGACAATGCAACCTTTTGATATAATTTCTTCACATGAACATGCAGAACATTAAGTAATGTCTTTGTTTTTTGGACCATTTTATAACTACATAACACATCCATTTAAATTCCAAAAGCCCTGTTTGCTCTCACCCTGTTTCTCTCTCCCTCATTCTGAACCAAATGCCCTTCTTTCCTTCAATGTTATACAGTGCTTCTTTCTTAAAACGGCGACAAAGATCGTTGAAGAAAGGTGGTTTATCACTGGTCTAGGATAGTTTACTCCATTAAAACCTTAGGGAAAATAAGACTTATGTTCTCGTTGGTTAAAACCAATTATATAATCGTTGGTTTGTTAATACTATTGGCCTTGAATTACGAGTATTATGTCACTTTAGTCCTTACATTTTTTACTTTTGACAAATTGATCATGAATTTTGATTTAATCACTGACACTAAAATTGACGAATAAATTCTAAAATTTTTCTGAAATAATCACATCATATAATCGCATAGTAACTGAATTTTTAAAGGAATAGTTACATTAAATGCATTTCTTTTTTTGAAGGAAAAAAAAAAAAAAACTCAAGTCAAACACATGGTAAAAATATTAGGGCTTCCTTTTTGGTTTGTTGGCTTGAGCGTTTGAGGAAACTATAAAAAGTGGTGAGATTCAACATTGATCCCTTTATCACTCATGGTGTTATGAAGCCTAAAATGAATCCAAGTTTATGGTAGGGGAATATTAGTGGCAACAAAGAGCAATATTTAGTTGTTGGAAGCAGGGGATAGGAATACAAAAAATTCTTTCATTTGAAGGCCTATCAGAGATTTGATTAAAAAAAGAAAAAGAAAATTAATGGCATTGGAGGTGTTAATGGGAATTGGATAACTTCAAATGTGGATATCTCACAAATGGTGGATAGAGGATTTTGGGAATTTAATCTCTTTAAGCTGTCCAGTTGGGCCTGATAGTGTTTCCTTGAAGGCAATGATGGAGAAGCTGGGTTTTCATGACTCATGGACATTGTTGGTTGTGACTTGTATCTCGACTATGGCGTTCTCTTTACTTGTCAATGGGGTTCTGATTGGCAAGGTCCAAGCAAAGTGAGGACTAAGACAAGGTTGCCCTCTGTTTCCTGACTTATTTCTCATTTCTTGAGTGGATCGAAATGGTGATATTTTTGGTTTGTAGGATCTAAAGAATGACCTAAAGTTAGACATCTTTTTTTGCAGATTTCTAAAGTGTTTGACAGAGTGGTTACAACTATTGTTAAAACCGTTTTTATTGTAACATGTAAGAGCTTTACACTATAGCATTTTTTTTTTAAATTAATATTACTGTAACATGTGAGGGCTTTATACTGTTTACAACCGAAAAAGTGGTCCAGACCAACTTGCCAAACACCCTATCCAGTCCTTTTTTTTTTTTTGTAGGGTGGATGAACAAAAGTGTAGAAGGGTAAAAGAACATTTTGGTGCTCCGGGTCAGGGTATAAATTTCAAAAAACAATAGTAACATTTACCACAAATGTTGGGGATCACCTTCAGGCAGAGCTTCTTGGTATTTTAGGGCTCAATGCGGCCCTGGCAGATTATTTGTACTTGGGATTACCGACAATGATGGGAAGAAATAAGAAACAGGCTTCAAGCCATTAAGGAGAAGGTTGACAAAAAAAAAAAAAAAAAATCCTCCAACTATGGAGAAGATATATTTTTTCATAAAGAAAGAAAAAAGAAATGGTTAAAACGGTAGCTCTGGCAATCCCAATACATAAAACGAGCGTTTTCTACCTTCCAAAGAGTAGTGTGTGCAGATCTCCATAGCCTTGATTGCTAGATTTTGAGGCTGGTCTTAAATTCTGAGACCTTTAAGTCTTCAACCAAGCCATGCTAGCTAAACATGAGCAAGGAATCTTTAACAATAGGAATCTTTGGAGGGAGGCGTTCTTAGAGACCCTTATGTTTCCATTAGACACTTGCCGGAAGATTGCTATGGCGACGTGATCAATCGGAGCTAGGATTTCGATGCACTGCCGGAGATCGAAATTTGATTCATGTTTTTGACAATCCCCGGCTGCCGTGACCATGCAAGGAATTGGTATGTGGTACTATGAGAATGGGATAAGAATCTACGTTTCATGATTTGATTTATTGTAATGCTTATATGAGAATTTAAAGCAAAAGCTTTTTTTTTCCTCATCTTTCCTATTACAGGGGAAATAGTATGAGCCACTTGCCAAACTCATGAATGTTGATGCTTCTGTAGAAGTCGGTTTCTCATTTTTTGCAGGTGTCTGGCCAGGCGTGAAGGACTACTTGATGTAGGAGATTGTTTCATATTTTAGCTTTTTTTTTTTCTTAATTATCCTTATTTGTTTAATATGTCATTTGTTTCAACGAGTGTTTTTTTATTGTTACGTTAAAGGTTATAAATACCATTATTAGCTAATTGTAATTTTTTTTCTTTTTCGTGAAAAACTTGATTAGATACAAAAAACCTATTCTTAATCGGCCAATTACGTTGTGTACATCCCCATTGGGCCAGGAATTTTCTCACCTAGCAAAGACTACACGTCTTGTCTTGCTCAACTCCTTTCATACACCTGAGGAATTTAAGTATGTGTCTTTTCGGGGTAATATTTATGTTTTTGGCCACACTTTTTTAGTGTATATTGATTTATGACACATTAAAAAAATATCTAATTAAATGCTACAAATAAAGACGACAATCAAACTAAAAAGACTCATTTACCTTTATTGGGATATTAGGGTTGTTTTATGATGGTTTAAAATTGACAATATTTTTTTAATGGAATCCAATTTATGCTTTGAGGGTCCATTTACTATTATAAATTATAGCTTGATCATGTGGTGTGGTACTCTTTGCAATTATTTTTTTAATGGCATAAATTAATCCAACCATTATTTTTGTGGCATATGCGTAAAGAGCCCCTTGTCAAGACCGAAATAATCCTTTGAAAGTCTGTTTAAACAGATTTTTCATTGAGAGAACAGAAGAAATAGCATATTTTTTAAACTTTTTAAAGTAAGTAATAAGTTTTAAAAATATTTATAGTAAATAATAAATTTATGATGATTTACTGTGAAACAAAAGGGCAAATGATTAATTTAAATTCATTTTAATTATATTTACCATGTAAATAAAACCTATTTACACTTTCTTCAAAAAAGCATCATCTATACTATAAATAAGAGATAAATTTGAAAAATTATTTACCACAATTTCCTTTTTTTTCTCCTTTCATTTTAGCATCTTTCAGGGAAAGAATTGCGATAAGAAAACAGGCGAAAAGATTAAATATGTTTGAGCTACTGACTCGCTAGGTCCATTAATATTGTCATAAGTCTTTCTTCAATAATAATAATAATAATAATAATAATAATAATATTGCCATAAATCTCTTTATCATACCCAATAAGATCTTGCATGATATATACGTGTATATATATGTATATATATTTACCTGTGGATTGCCCACTTTAACATCGGATGCTAGCTACATTATGCTGCTTTCATTAATGGTCCATTTTACATGCTCCTGGTTTTATTGAGGATTTTGTTGTATCCCTTTTTTTTTGGGACTTGTGCAAGAATCACCGATTTTAAAGTTTATTTTTTCAAAAGAGGAAGAAGTTTTCTAAAAATAGCTTGTGAGAAAAACTTAGAACATGCAACTCTCGATCAAGAATTTCAAGAAAACAAGAAGAGAAAAATAGACACAGAGATTTATACTTGGTTCGGATCTTAAATGATCCTACATCTAAGTCAGGGCAATTTTCTGCCCTAGTTGATCCACTAATGAAAGATTAGTTACACCCTCAGAGTAATGACAATCTTTATGAAGCTCTCTACACTCACCAAGCTCTCTTTCTTTCTGTATTTAAGGAATTTATTCTCAGGAAACAAACATTCCTCACACCCTTACAAGAAAGAAATCCCCAAGCTTATTACTCACCCCCTTACAAGAAAGAACAGAACAAAAGGAACCCAGAAGAACAAATACCACACTCGCCCTTTTTTTCCTTTTCCAGCTTTCATATACATAAACTAGGGTAATCCTATGTGAGAGAGCTCATAGCTGCTTCCTACCGCTGCTAATTAAATATTTACACGTCATCAAGTCGAAACAAGCACACGTTGCAAACTTGGACATTACTTTACTAAATAATTGTCACTCTAACAGCCAAATACCCATTGTAACCTCCTCAATTTTGAGTCAACACCTTCACATAGCTAATTGGCCTAATTTTACAAATTAACAGGTCCTAAATCTGTGTAGCTATCGCCCGAGGTGCGTGAAGAGGAGGCGTCGGAATCACGTGAGGTGCAAGAGCCTTCGTTGGAGTTGCGCAAAGAGCAGGAGCCTTTGTTGGAGTCGTGCGAGAAGCAGGTGCCGTCGCAGGAGCTTTCGCTAGAATCGCACGAGAAACAGGTTTCAGAGTTGCGCAAAAAGCAAGCACCGTTGCTAGAGTCATTCCCGCCACGCAACCACCTTCTCGCCTAGAAATCGCTGACGCCTTCTCCCCACGCGTTTGCTGTTGCTGCACCGTCGTCGTCAAGGAAAGAGGGGGGAGCTTTGAAAAGAAATTTCGGCCGCTCATTACAATTTTAAAAAACAAAAGTGCGGACAAAAATTTTGTTGGGTGACCCTCTCGCCACGGCGCTAGATATCCAAAAAAAAAAAGAAGCCTTAAATTTCGATGATTTTAATTTTGGTGGTAGTTTTCTATTTAGTTCCTTTTTTTTGTTTTCGTTTTTGTGTTTGATTAGATTGACTAATTGAGGTTTTAACGGCCATATTTGGAAGTAATTTAGTTTTATAAGATGAACAAAAATCAACATCGATGGTAGATTTGTTGTCATATGATTCAGAATAATTTAAACTAGTAGAGGACATGTAATAGAATTGAAAATTTTTCTTTCATGAAGCTCGATTTTGCTCCACTTAAAGTGCATAATTTCTAAAAGTGCATGAAAAATGATCGATGTTCTTTAATAAAAAATTAATTATTTTATAATAATACATTGTTTATTAAATCCATGAACTTTCTTAGTTTTTCCAGGAAATACACATGCATTCCTTTTACAATATCTTTTAATTGATATATGTAATAATTTGATAATTTGTCTCCTATGCATATGAGATCTTGAACTTGGAATTTGCAGTGTCTGAGGCCTAACAAGTACTGAATGAATTGACAAACAACTTACAATCTCACTTGTATTTTTCTTGAGAGTTGTAGCAATACGATATACAAACAACAACTAAGAAAAAGAAAAAAAACACTCCAACAAATTAACTCTTCTAATGAAAAAGTGTGTTATTTCGAGAAGAGAAGTTAAGATTTAAGTATGTTGAACTAACAACAACACCTTCAAACAGTTTCACAATCATGGTTTTTCTCTCCATCTTCCATCCCAGCCATGGTATCATACAAAGGCCTATTCAACGTCTCAGGGAGATAATACGCATGAATCCCTCCCACTATCCCACACAAAGCAAAAACCGCAAACGGCAACGCACCCCCCAAAACGACGACAAAAGGCGCCAGAATCGCGCCCATCTGTGCCGCCTGCGTGGCGCATCCCAACGCCGCGTTCCTCACCACCGTCGGGAACAGCTCCGCCGTGTAGATGAAGAGCAAGTTGTAAGTCCCCGCCATGCCGAAAATCCCCAATACCCCACACACCATTCTCACCACTTTCCAAACCCCAACATTCCCAACTAGACTTCCTACAAAACAGAAGAAGCCGCTGAACCATAGCGTCCCAATGGCCAACGGCTTCCTTCCGAACTTATCTAATAGGATTGCGGTGATTGCAAAAGCTGGCATCTCCGCGACGGCGTTGAGGAGGACGTTGATGTAAAGATTTGTTTCTAAGTTGACCACGTTTAGGCTTAGGCCATAGTAAACTACCGAGCACAAGAAATTTATGGCGACTGCTAGGAAAAGGCGGATTCGGGTTACCGGAGATCGGATCACGTCGACGAGAGAGCCACTTACGGCAATGCCTTTAGTCTTTTGGTCATGTTGATCTTTCGGATTATTAGTAGTTGTAGTAGTAGTAGTAGCAGTACATTTTGCATCTTCATCAACGGCTAGGATTACCCCGTAAGGTAAGTGTTTACCGTTCGATTTTGCGATTGATCGCATGATGTTCATGGCCTCATCGAGTCGCCCCCGGACGAGGTACCACCGTGGGGATTCGGAGATAAAAGGGACGACGAGGAGGAGGAAGAGGAGGGAAGGGAGTGAGGAGGCTATGTAGAGGGAGCGCCACGAGGGGAAAAGGTAGGCGATGAGGGAGAGGAAGGCTATCCCGGTTGAGAAGAAGTAGAAGGTAGACATCCCGACGGTGCCACGGCTGGTAGGGCCCACGGGCTCGGTGGCAAGGACAAAGGCGCAGAGTCCAACGCCGCCGGTGCTGAAGCCGGTGAGGAAGCGGAGGAGGGCATAGATCCAGTAGTTTGGGGAAAGAGCCGTTAGGCAACCAAAGATGGCGTTGAGAATGCATACTATAGTTAGGGAGCCTTTTCTCCCTAGGAAGGAGTCTGAAAGGTGTCCAAATGTTCCTGCCCCTGGAAACAAAAGAAAAAAAAAGGAATTTGGTAGAGATATTTATGTTATTCTTAATTATGAAATTTCATTAAGAACTTTTACATTATGTTCCCTAATTAGTTTTGCAAGGTGAACCATTTAATCTTGTTTATCCTCAAAATGTACTAATTAATGATCAATTGGAAATAGCTCCAAAGTTTACTCGTAATTAGTTAGCTGTAATTCATGATCAAGGAACATATATCTTAAAGAGAGATTGATGCATTCAAATACTAAGCTGATCATGAATTGTAACTTGAACCCGACCTCTTCACATTTGTGTTAAAAATAGTTTCTACATATAGTTTTGTCACAATGTTTATATGCCAAAATTGTAAATCATGCTGCTACCTATAGTTCCAATCTACTCTCTCTCTCTCTCTGTATGTACATATGCATACATACATACATACATACATACATATATATATATATATATATATCTTCTTTTAAAGGGAAAAGGGAAAAACTTAAACATCTTAATTTAATCATAACCAAGTCGAAATATACTTGATTAGAAGAGTATCGTGAGTAGAATGATGAAATGATGGTGATGACAAAGGAACGCATATGCAGACTTCAATGTATCCAGGGACCACAAAGACGAATATGCTCTAGGAAACAACAAAATATTATTTAGGCCCGGATCAGAATATATATGATGCGAATATGCAGTTCATCATTACTTTGCTTCCAATATAACGTGGCCATTGGCCAAGCATGAGAAAAAAGGGAGAGAAAAAGACAACAACAACAACAATAAATAAATAAATAAATAAATAAATAAGGAAGGGATGAGGTGTAAAGGGGCAAATAAAAGCAAGGAGCAAAGAAGTAACGCGAAGTAACACCATTTGACCTTACGGATTACATCCTCACTCTCTCATAAAGATGACTCTCACATGTAAAATCTATTTAGATTTTACAAGTAGTGCTTATTTTTTTATGAGGTGGGATTGTAATCTTACTGGGTTTATTTTTTCGGAAAAAAAAAATCAACCTCCCCCCTCTGGTGGGAGAGAGAGGCTTATGGTAGAAATTCTTTCAACCTTTTGCCAGTTAAAACAGATGGATAACCTTTCATACATAAAAACGAATTCTCTGTTGTTCAAGAAATCCCAAATATTTCTTGTATTTTTTTTAACCTTTTTACTTTTTTTAGTTAGTTTTTTTCCTTCTTTCTCTCTTCAACTTTTCTCCTTTTTTTTTTTCATTTTTGTTTCTCTTTTGATACGTATTTATTTTTTTTCAGTCTTATTTTTTTGTATATATTTATTTTTCTCTCAACTTTTTCTTTTTTTCTTTTTTTGGTTAACCTGCCTTGTTAGACTAGTTTTGTCAAAAAGCGACGGAAGTTTTGGAAGTTTCCTTTGGTGGGACTACTAAAGTTCAAGCTATTACTACCATGAGCACATGCTCCTGGCGACTTGCAAAACAACGGAGATTTCTAGACTACAAAAGAAAATTCTAGACTTCAAGAAATTAAGGTATGTATACGACCAAAAAATATTTTTTTATTAATTATACAATTTATGTGGCACCAAATTGTAGATTTCACCTCTCTTTATATGGTGATGCCCATAAGCATCATTTTAGTCGGTGAAATGCGGTAAATTGTTTTACAGCATTCTTAATGATAGGATAAAAAACAGTTTCCACTGCCTAAAAACCTAAGGAAAAAAAAAGAATAAAATATTTCTAGGGTAAAGACTAAAAAAAAAAACCTATTGATAGTTATTTATCTTTCAAATATAAAAAAAATGATCCTGATAAAATAAGACCGTAAAAAACAAAACCCTATTGGTACGGATTTGCATAGTAGAATGACCTATAAACATTCCAGTTTAGACTCACAATTTCAAAAGGTTCCAGGAAGGCCCTATGTTGCAAGGATGTTCAAACTGTTGCCCATAATCTTGTTTGAGCTTATCCCCCGGCAGAGAGTTTTGAGCAAAACGAAAAACACAAAAAGTATTCATATTCACATGGAAGCAATCACAAATCAAAGCAAGTACTCTTCCTATAAAGTTTTCTTATTAAGTCCACTTGTTCTCACTACAGTACTTTTTTCTCTGGGGATTCTCCAAATTGCCTCAAAAGACATGATTCTACACGTTTTCCTTTATAACTTTATCTCCTTTTCTTTCTTTTTTTTTTTGTAACGTCTTTTTCATTTTGGAATCGTCTAAATTTGTTGTCAATGTACTGTCATTACTTTAATAAATGAAAAATTCGCAAAAGGGCGATCATCGTTGTGAAGCTAAAAGAGACCCCTTGAGTTTGAAAAAAAAAAAGAAAAAACATTATTAAATGAAGACCAAGGACACAAAGACAAGAAAAAGTTTAGAAGTGATGACCGTGTGAGGACATGATCTGAACAATATTGATAACAAAACTATGTCTTCGGACTACAAATTAAATGGAATTTAGATTTATTGATAAATTTATTAATTTCTTCTATTTATACGAAACTTAAATAAATGTTCCTTTTTAGCCTTTGTTTCTATTTTTGTACAGTTTTTCTTTCTACATAATCAGAGATCCACATGAATACCCCTGTCACCAGTCTTCACAATTAATAGAATTTAAGAGAATACAATGAAACAAATCATTATTTCCCCCATACAAGTCAAGATGCACAATCAATATTTATATTTTTGAAACAGTCAAAATAGATAAATATCAGTACATGATTGACAGAAAACAATTTTTTATTTAAAAAAAACATTATAATTGTTTCATGCATCTCATTCCCTTAAATATACGATATTCTTGTTAACTTAGTGATGAATTCACATGATTTAAAGGATAGAATTCGAATCTCTAATAAGTTTAAATATATATATATATATATATATATAAATCCTAATAGTTTGATATATATAGATGGGTTTTTAATAGATAATTTTTAACGATTTTCTTTCTCATAAAGATAACGCATTAATAACAATTGATGATGTTGTGTTATAAAAATTTAATATTATTAATTATAATAATTTTTTTTGTCAATTATTTATTAAAATACAACCGTTAGACTTATATTAAATGACCAATAAAACAATACTTATGGAAATACTAAAATCCAAATCTTGACACATGTGACATACATGTTACATAGCTATCAAACTACTTATCCCAGAGAATGTGATCCTCGATTCCTAGTTAGATTTTATTAATCCTAAAATTATGATTTATAGTTAATCTTATCTCTACCTAAAAGAAATGATAATATCAAACGGATTATCGCCAAATGAAGAGGTGAGGGAAAAAACAAGAAGAAAAGTTTGACCAACAAACTCACCAATCATGCAGCCGCCAAAGAACAGAGCCTGGACCAACCCAACCTTATACTTGTCCCCACAAACCAATTCCCACTGAGCCACGGTCGAGCTCCCCGGCCCGCCAGTCCACTCCCACGAGCCCGGTCCGAGCCCACAGACCGTCTTCGACCCCGGGTCGCACCCGGTCGATGGACCGGCGCACCGCCAGTCGGGCTCCCGGTCGGCGAAGATCATGACCATGGTGTGGAAGGCCTCAAGAGCCCACGCCAGGCTCGTCAGGACGAAGTGCCGCAGCTGCCACCGCCCGAACTCGCCGCAGTAGTCCCTCAGCATGTCGTCGATGCACACCTTCCGGGTCGATTCGGATTCCCAGGAGGGTTTCTTCGTCGGAGGGAGGAGAGGTGACCGGATATCGCCGGTCTCCGGTGACGGTGTGCTGGGCATGTTAGGATTTTGGCGGTGGTCTTTGGATGTCTTTTGTTTGTGGGAACAGTCTCTCTCTCTCTATTCTCTGCCTATATATACTCTCTCTATGTGAGAGAGATAAACGAAGGTTTTATATAGAAGACAGTTTCTCTCGCATCGTAGAGATACATGGAGGTTTATATATATATATATATAAACCGAGACTAAGAATAGAAAAATGGGCTATTTAGTTTAGATGTATTATTTTGTGGTCGTGAAAATGGACCTATCTGAAAATTTGTCTTTAAATCGTCAAATTAAGTTGAGTAAAATATTTAAATATTCAAACTAAATCCTATTTCATCCTCCAATAATTATAACCGCACCACTAATAAAAAAATAACCTAATCTAATATGTACAATATAATTTATACTATGACCTATGTTTTATTAATAACGAAATTGTAACCTCATAAAGATTAAATAAAGTTGCTTTTATAACAATGTCAAATAATTTTTCTTAAGAAGATATATATATATATATATATTTTGAATTCCTTCCAATATACATCGAGAGTTTTTCTTAAGAATATATATATATATATATATATATATATATAGATAGAGTTTAGAAAAAGATATATTGAATTCCCTTCGATAAGGAAAAGAAGATATATTGAATTAACAAATTCTAATACTTGATGATAGTTCTCTCTCTATTCTCTAGCTGCTAGCGTTTCATTTTTTTTATGTATCGTCCTTCCCATTTCTTCTGGGGCTAAAGACCAACGATGGCCTTTGGCGGTTTGTTGGTTCAACGGCAAGGACGAGTGGCAGAGCCGTATGAGAGAAAGTAGCTCTCGACAAAGGGAAGACTGGTTGGGGCATGGACGGCGGCTGGACGAACTTTGAAGGTGCATAAGGAGGAGTCTGTGGGGGCTCTAGTCTCAATGAAGCTGGGCTCTTGGCTCTCTATTTTGGGTTGGCTTTCTGGCAGTTGGGGCGCTGTTGCCACGAATTTGGGGTGGGGTTTATTCTCCCGACTTAGATCCATATGTGTTATAAGGGGGCGACGCCCCTACCAGTGCAGGAGATGGAAGACAGATGGGGGTTGATGGGGCAAAGAATGGAAAGCAGGAGGAGATTGATTCCAAGGGTGTAGTGCATTCTCATGGCTCAGCAGCGGGGGCGGGGGCCTTATCATGGCCAAGCCTTTCCAAAATGACAAATCTATTGGTTGTTCTCTTAGTCGTGTTTATTTTGGTTTTTTATATACTAATAAAGGCAATTGTTCAACCATTAATTTTGGTTGTCTTCTGCCACCAATCTTTGGATCTATATGGTTTTTGGTTGTTCATGGTTATAATAACGAATGTAGGCTTTTCACTTTTCGAGTTTAGTTATTTTTCGTTGAATATTAGTCTCTTTAAAGTATTTGGTGGTCTCTGTGCTACATGTTATGTACTCTTAATCAATCAAAGTCTTTATCGATTATAAAGATCTTATCAAAACGAGCCTTAAAAATGCTTTATTATCAGTGTATCATAGAATTTTCTCATAATTGGGTCTTAGTATAATTTTTTTTCAGTATAATTTTTCTTCTTGAGCTTCGCCAGATTTTATTTATGGGCCTGGTCATTATTGAGGGTATTATTTCGTATAGTTTGGGATCTTTTATACTGATGTTTACAATTTAATAAAATATCTTTCTTATTTAAAAAAAAAAAAAAGGGATGCAACTAATGAAAATTTAATAAAGATATTTTTCGTAAAAGGTAATATTAAACTAGGCAAGAGAAGACGATAAGTGCAAATTTATGAAGAGCGTTTACTTTTCCAGTGAAAAAAAAAGCGTGTCCTTTTCACACTGTAACGCATTATCTTTATTTATTCTGACAATACATTATCCTAATTAAAAAGCAAGAAAAAAAAAAAAGCGTTATCCTAATCAAGTCTACATATAATTATTTTTTTTATAATTCAAGAACGAAATTGTATCCGTTATGGGAATACTCTTTGATCGTATTATGTTGGGTTTTAAGGCTTGATGTTAGACACGTGGAAGGTCTTCAAGCCGTTGACATGTTGGGAATATTGTTACCAAGTAGGACCAACCAAAAAAAAAAAAAAAAAAAAGAAGAACAACGGGGATGAATGGTATATTCAAACTTTAGGCAATAGAGGGAGAATTACCTAAATATTCTGTTAGTTGAAATATTGACCTTTTGTTCTGGATAAAAATTAAAAATAAGAATATTTTGAGAAATATGTTGGGACTATTATTGAAATTGTGATAGTGTGTTGTTTTAAACAAAACATTTTTAATAAAAAATTATTAATGTAAACATAACTAAATTTAAGTTTAAAAATACTGATTATTACTGTATTATTAATTAATAATACTATTTAGAACTAAAAATTAAACACTTGTTAATAAAAAAAAATTGGAGGCTTCGTCTCCTTCCTCCTTGGCTGCAATAGAGGGTGGACTAGGAGGCTGTGACGACGGAGAACCTTGGTAGGGGAGGGGCTGGCAGTGTGAGGATCTAGGGTCGCTTGGGTGGTAGGATTTTACGGCGAGGGGTGGGTCGTGGGTGGCTGGGGTCATTGGGGTCACTAGGAAGGGGAGAATCGTAGGGTGGCTGGGATTTGCTAGTGAGGGATGGGTTAGATCTACCCATCCACGCGCAATGCTGCCCACAGCCATGAGCTTCCTTCTCGTCGCTAACACCAGTGGTGTACTCTTTTTGTTGATTCTGGTAGGGTAGTTGCCAATGTTGGGGATGAGTGCAGGCTCGTGGGCAGTGGTGGGGGCTATTCTGGTGAGCTTGGGCTTTGGTGAGGCAAGGGTCTTGGTTTGATTTTTAAAACAAAAATAAAACCTTTTTTTTTATTCCATGTTTCGGTATTTTCACAATTGTTTTTGTTTTGTGTTGGCCCAAAAGTTTAACCTTATAAGTTTTTAAAACCATTTTTGTTTTTTGTATTTTTAGAAGTAGGAAAAAAAATGTTTCCAAAGCGGAACCAAACGGATGCACTGTTTTCGTATTTCTTAATTTTCCTTTGTATTTGTAAAATTAAACAAAAAGTATTTTTAAAGATTAGGCATTTGAAAATGCCATGACATTCCATACTAATTCATATTAGTAGTATTCACAATTTTTGATCAATTATTTAAGCAAAAATCCCAAAACTTTAAAAAAGATCATTGAGGCTTGGAAAGCACAGGGGATGAGGTTATCATGGGCGGGGTGTCGGACCACGTTGTCTAGGGGTGGGGACGGACCAGATTGGTGGGGCATTGAACCACATTTTTGGTGGAAGGACGACCTAACTATCAAGATGGAGGGTTGTAGGGATGGGGGACAAGCGGAGTACACTAAATTATTAGAGGGAAATCAATAGCGGGCAATGAAATAATTTGTGATAGGGGGGTTGGACCATATCGACCAGTTTTTTGTGACCTTTTTAAAATTGTTTAAATTTCCACTTAAAAGGTTTTATTTGGTTTTATTCTTTATCAAGAAAATGTTCGAAATAATGCCTAATATGCATTATCGAAGGTAATATGGATATTCTCAGAAAATTAAATGGCACATACGGAGGTATTTTTGGAGTGTTTAATAAAACACAACTCATGATACTTTAGAGCTTATAAAATAATGAAGACAAAAGAAGTATTTCCACTAAATACAAGAATATATTGAGTATTTTCTCACAATAAAATGATGAGAAAGTGAAAACTAATGAAGATTTGGATGGAAAGAATGTTCTAGGAATTTGAGGGATCTTTTGACTAAGATTTTTTCTTGGATGAGAAATGAGAGATGAATATTAAATAGGTGCATCACATAAAAAACAAGGTAGTAATTGTTCATACTTTTAAGCTAGCTCAACTCCTCTAATTTTGCTTTCTCTACTTTTTTTATTGGACTTTAACTTGATCATGATGTTACATTTCCTTAGGTTCCGTCATGAGTTATCTTTCGAGGCATGAGTAACGTAGCTGGTAAACTTGTCGTTTTGCCAAAGGGTCAAGTGGGACCCAAGTGGGGGCAATTTGCAGGATGCTTTGCACACAAATGAGTACGCAATCTCAAGTTTCAGTGGAAGAAAATGTGGGCAGAATTATAATAGCAGGGAATGGCGGAGCCTTGGAAAATTAATGAGAGTGTAGAGTTGTAACCGAAGTAACAAAATGAGGAGCAAATGTAATTTTAAGAAAGGCGAAATGTAGTTTTAAAAGAGTGGAATACAATTTTAAAAAGGATATAATGTAATTTTAAAAGTCTAGTGGAGTAGCTACCCACCCTCGTAGTTATGTGACTTTGCCCTTGATAGCAGAAATCAATAAAACTACAAAAAATTATAAGGGGTGGTTCTATTCACACCCTCTACTTGATTATTTAGACCCCTTGAAAATAAATTTTATATTACAGAAAAACCCTTCAATAAGTGACAAAAATGAGAACTATAATTAATATAATTACATAATTAAATCCATTTTTAATAGAAACTAATAATATATCTTTTTTCTTTTTATACACACTTATATGTCATTTTCTTAAATAAGCTATGCATAAATCCTTCTATGACCAAACCCTAATTTTCACTATTCAAGAACTATTCCAAAAAAATCATATGGAAATAAGTTAAATTTTCTTTATTATTCACCACAATTATTTCTTTATCTTTTTTGTTGATTGCTGAAAGAAATACGAGACTAGATCAAAATAGACTACGTCCGAGTTTGTATGATTATTGAAATAATCTACTATTGCCAAACACTTTGCATGATTGTTTATTACTTTACCTTTTTTTAAAATTAGTAGATGTGAATAAATAAATAATATTTTTAGAAAATGTAATTAGTATATATAATATTTTTATAATAAACTCTAATGAATATATACAATTTTTAATGTAAAAATTTCCTTTATGGATAAAAATGCTTCATGCCTAAAACTTAAAAAAATAGAGAAAGATAGAAAAATAAGAATGTTTAAATAAGCAAAATAAAATGGTGGGTGTGAAAAGAAAAATAAGATAAACGGAAGTAATAATCTTTGGGGTAGTTTTGGATGCAATAAGTAAATAGGGGGCGTGTATTGATACCCCTCATTCTACTTTTTATACACCTTTTCTTAATAAAATTTTTAGTACTATGATACCTATTACTAAAATTACTTTAAAGGACAAAAGTTTTTCAAAGAAATATTTATTACATACTCACAAAAAAAAAACATTTTCAAAAGAATAAAGATAGATTCCAATATCAAAAAGCCATTCCCACAACAAAGTATGTGAATTTCTTAATTTTTTTTCTTCAAAATTCTCATTTTTCATTTAATTTTTGTTGTTTAAATATAAAACAGTTATACAAACTATTTGAACTTATTGATTTACGGAAAAAAAAGAACCTTACAGATTGTACCTTGTGAAGTTTCATTGTTTAATGTAAAGGAATTATATAAACAATTTGAGCCCCCAGTACTATTGATTTACCAAAAACTTAAAAATACAAATTGATCATAGTTTACACTTAATGAATGAATTCTTTAGTAGGACTCTCGTAATTATATAAAAAAAATTTAGTATAAGTTTTTAAAATGACCATCAAATTAAGAGGGAAATTTTGTTATATACATTCAGTAGAAGTCTTAAATAAGATCGATGTTCTTTTGAAAAATACTTCTTTAAACTGTCATATAAGTTTGTTTGATTAAAAAAAATGCTATTTAAGTACAAGGACTTTTTTGTAATTTTAAAAGGGGTGAAACAAATAGAATAAGGGATATAAAAAGTAAAATGAAGGTGTTAATAAACGCACCTAATTAGTTATTTCAAAATTATAAAAAGATATAATAAAAAAAGATGTGTGAAAAGTAAAAAAAAAAAATGCAAATAGAACCATCCAGTTAAAGAATTATAAAATGAGGGCAAAGCTAATATGGTCCAAGAAAATTCAGTCATAATAATTATAATGGAAAAAAGGGGTAATATTGCTGTATACATGGGTACACGTTAACGTTTCACTCATTGATGATTTAAAGAAAAAGGTTAATAGGGTGTTTGGAAAGACGGTGGAAACCAGTGGTTAGAATCATTTTTATTGTAACATATGAGAGTTTTACGTTGTAACAAATTTTTTTATTATTATTATAACGTATAAAAATTTTATATTTTTATAACTAAATTTATAATAAAAATCATAATTTTTATCATTCAACTAAACATCGGGTAAAAAAACTGTCATCTCCTCTTATGGTGAAAAAAGAGAACTATGTATATCTTGAAAAATATTATAATGCACTATAGACTTATCCAAACATACAAGAGCATATCAGGGTTTTCATTTTTTATTTTTTATTTTTTATTTGTTATAGAGGAAAAGATCAACTCAGTTGATTGGGTTTGAATGGGTCAAACAGTGGGAGGTCCCAAAGCGACCCTTGGTATTTAATGTTTCGTACTTCCTTGCCCTCGCGTTGGTAACAACTTGCGCACATGAGATATGACCTCAGATCGGAAAAAAAGAAGAAAATGGAAAGGGACCAGCTAATTTCCACTTTTCAGCAAAAAAGTTAAACGGAAAAACTATCTACATTTATTTATTTATTTATTTATTATTATTATTTTTTGGCTAAACGTTAAACCCACGTCTTCACCTGAAATAGAAATTTGGAATCAAAATAAAACTAAGAACATCTCTCATACAAATATCTATAAAAATATTTTATTTTCTACTAAAGAATGATGAAAACAACATGTTTGGTATTTGATTTTATTTTGTACTTTAATAAATAATGTTATTTAAAATATCATATTTATCTTTAGTCATAATTATTAAATCTTAAAATTTGTAAAAATATTTTATAATTAAAATATTTAAAAAGTAAGAATTTTAATTATAAAAAAAAGTCAATTTATCAACTAATAACAATAAAATACCAATGTGCTATATGCTATACTGGTGACAAACGTGTTATAAAGTTTAGAACATAACAAATTTAGCATTTAAAAAAAAAGCATTGCATTAAAAAGTATTTTGTTTACTCTCAAATGTCAAATTTGTCATTGACACATCATTTTAATATTGAATTGAAGATACTCTAAAAGAGAGAAAACCTAGGCCATGACTTTGAAATATTGAGAGGAATTATAGAAGGAGGAGTTTTTTCAAAAACATCACCTTATGAAATTTACCACGTTATAAATGCCGCATACTTGCGCTTGTTTCTCGCGGTGCTAAAAGAGGAGCTGGTGGATGTCGTCTAAAATTTTCTTTCACAACAAATTTTAAATACCCCATTTGATTGATATCATTCGTTTCCACCTTTGCTTTCTCTCCTACATCTCCTCTCAACTCTTCTCGGGTTTTCTTCATCGCTTGCGGATTTCTCATGAGCTCTGCCATCAACCATTCGGCAGCCGTTGAAGTAGTTTCATTCCAGCCGCCAACATGTCCTGAAACATGCACGTACACAATATTTTTAGCCTTTGTTTCAGTGAAAATCAATACTACTATTAGTTTTTCTACTAAAAAATTAGGAGAATTCCATAACATAATAAGAAAAACAAAACTCTACGAGTAAGCCATATCACGTTAGAATTGCATTTGTGACATTTAAACAAATGTTGTAATCGACAGAACTTGTTATAGTTCAATACTTAGAACTATGTCCCATTAAATGAAGTATTTTTTTTTTCATATCTTGCACAAAAAATTCTTCCAGAAATTAAGATAGAGTTGTGTGGATACTAGATTTTTTTGATTTGAGTATTGTGATTCGAATTATGATTTGAATTGTAATTTGAGTTAGTGTTTGGTTATGAGAGTTTTTAAATTCAAATTAAATAGAAGATCCAAGTATGTGTTTAGTAAGTGTTTGAAATCTTAATTTAAGAGGGAGAGGCGACGAAAATGGGGAGCACAGATTCTAACAGAGAGCATAGGACCTGATTTGATCTGCAATGTAAACCCAAGCAAGGGAGGAGTGGAACCCACCTATTATCTTACTTTTTGTCTAAGCCGGCCTTTTTGGACTTCCAGGGGTTTTCTCTCTCTTACTTGATTTGTCATTATATGACATGATTCTCTTCTCAATCACTGTAGCTCAATGATTGAAGTCCAAAAAAACAAAGGCCAGGTGAACCCTAAAAACAACATTGGGAGGACTCAACAAGTGACTCGGATGAAAGCAATTTTAACTCACCAAACGAGAACTCACCGGTCTCATGATACTCAAGTTTGTTTTTGAGTTAAAAGAGTTACTTTAGACCTTTAACCAAACGGGTCCTTAAATAAATTTAAAAATCCGCTTATTCATCAAGTAAATATGTGAACTTATGATGATAAAAGAAAAAGTAATCATAAGTAGGTTTGGGTGAATATTTGAAGTGATACTTGTAACATTTAAACAAATATTGTAATCGACAGAACTTATTATAGTTCAATACTTAGAACTACGTCCCATTAAATAAAGTATTTTTTTCATATCTTACACACAAAATTCTTCCAGAAATTAAGATATAGAGTTGTGTGGATAAATAAATAATTTTAAAAATCCGCTTATTCATTAAGTAAATATGTGAGCTTACGATGATAAAAGAAAAAGTAATCATTAGTAGGTTTGGGGAAATATTTGACGTGATACTAATATTAAGAAATTGATGAGGGGAACATGTAAGATTGCTTTGAGTTGGTCCTGAGTGAGCTCAAAACCAAGCATGGGCCGGAGAAGAACATCCACAAAATCTTCTGTTTCTGACCCACCGAGTTTAGGGTGTTTGGCATAGTGCTTAAAATCATTAGTTAGAACTATAAAACTGTGTATGTAAGAGCTTTATAATATGACAATTTTTTTACTTTTATTATAACATGTGAAAACTTTACACTGTTTGTAATTGAAAAGTTGATTAAAACCAACTAATGCAAAAAACTATGCCCAAGAATGCATCTGGACATTGTATTATAGGAGGCTGAAAGCAACATTTTGCTTAGATTAGTTGATTTCCCACTATGGCAAAGTTCCCATATACTATTGACCAAAATTTCAACCTCTTCTTCTCTTACAAATTCAAAAGATTGCACTCTCTTGAGGCTCAAAAGTTCAAGAACACAGGCTTTCCGAGCTTGTCTCCAGTATTCACCATAAGGTGGAAGGAAGGATGTTTTTGTGTCCGTAAAACAAGATATCGGCGGCTGTCGTTTTACGCCGGTTGGAGAAAGCGACGTCGTGGTTGTTAACGATTTCTTCTACCATTACAGGAGATAAAACGATTAGTGTTGGAATTATGGCCAAAGTCTAGCTGGTGAAGGTTTCCAATTATTGTTTAACTTTGGTGGTGATGGAGGTAACCTCAATTTTCCACATGAATATTTGCGGTTAAGCAAGAGGAGAAGCAATAGAAGAGGAAGAAGTCGAAGAAGGTGAATAGGGATGTGGAGAAAGGGTCTAGTTGCCACAATTTGTTGAAAAATTTGTAACTTGCCCATTTCAGAGTTTGTGCCTAACTTGAGAGTTGAGAAATGGATTCTCCATTAGAGTTCTTACTGAATTGCCAAATAGTTTTAACATGTAAGAACAAAGAAGTGGAGCCCACATATGGATTATTGCAATTGGTCTCAATGATGAGAAGTAATTGTTTGCCTCCCTGCCGGTCAAATAACGTGTTCATGAAGACGCATGTCTCAGTCAATGTCACACATTATTGCTTTTTATCCAAAAAAAAAAAAAAAAAAGTCATTATTGATGCCATCGGATTTGAATGAAGCCATCTGAATCCGAGTCTCACTTGAGAAGGAAAAATTTTCCCCACGGGTTCCAAACTTTCCAAAGTGACCCTTAGCTCTCCATTGTCAAAACTTTAGCATTAGGGTCCTTCAACTTTCTTTCTGTTGGTGGTCGTTGGTCCCTTCGTCCATTATGCCCTTACATCCCTCTTTTACCCCTCTTTCCACTATACTCTTTTGTAGTTGAGTCCTCCTATGGCAGTTTGATATAATGGGAGAAAAGATTTGCTTTTGGCCTTAAATGTTAAATGAATTGAAATTTGAAGATGTGTATCAAATTTATGTATTTTTATAGTTGTATTTTTTTCTTTTTAATTAAGAGTGATGGTAAAAGTAGATTATTTCAGTGCACCCTTTAAAAATACAAAAATTACTTCAGTGCAACAAATGAGTCAAAAAAAGAGTACATAATGTCACGTCCCAAAAGAGCTATTGTTGAGAGGTGGGCAGCCCAGGATATAAGTACTGCTTTTCGGTCCTCTACCTAGCCGATGTGGGACTTTTTGTACGTTACACTCTCCTCCACCCAATCACGTGACGCTCCCGTCACGGATCGGCTCCCTTGAGGGTCCTACTGGACCGTGGAGAGTCCACACATCCGGCAGGCAGTACCCCGCTCTGATACCACTTGTCACGTCCCAAAAGAGCTCTTGTTGAGAGGTGGGCAGCCCAGGATATAAGTACTGTTTTTCGGTCCTCTACCTAGCCGATGTGGGACTTTTTGTACGTTACAATAAGCTCTTTATTTCTTATTTTATTTCATCCTCCAAATTTTGTTGTGTACTTCAGTTGATAACTTAGCAGAATCATTTTTACTTACATATTCTTAATCAATGCTCTCTTGGATGATAATCTGTTCCTTTCTTCATTTTGAAGGTAGTAAGAAGAATATCTTAATCAGAATTAAAATAAAGAATTATGACATTTTTTAACTTTGAGTTAGAAGAAAGAAAAAAAAAAAAAAGAAAAAGTGAATATTGGTTTCGCTATTTCGAACTGAACTTTTTTTTCTTTTTCTTTTGATGTTACTAAACACCAACTTAGGTTTGAATGAATTTTTTCAGTCTAAACCATAATTCTTAAACGAGCTCTTAATAATTATTCTGGATATTTCAATTACATTTAAAAAATATATTATAAAGAAGGGTAGTTTATATTTAGGACATAGTAGATCAGCTGCATTATGAATGTATAATCTATCAGAGTGTTTGAAAAACCAAGTTTTAATTGCAAAGTTTCA
The DNA here is from genome assembly GCA_946598075.1 of Artocarpus hirsutus. Taxonomy (NCBI): domain Eukaryota; kingdom Viridiplantae; phylum Streptophyta; class Magnoliopsida; order Rosales; family Moraceae; genus Artocarpus; species Artocarpus hirsutus. The sequence continues at coordinate 30,290 of CAMOHE010044210.1, read as the reverse complement.
ATTGTTATAATTTAAAACACTCATATACTACAATATAAAGCAAAAGCATGCTACAACATAAAATTCTTACGGCAAAATTCGATAAAAGGGTTTAAGAAAATTTGAAATTAAGTAAATGACTTTTGTTTTTTTTTTTTGTATTAAAAAAGGTTTTTTTTGAACACCGAAGTTGTCCCAATTTTTTTCAGAGAAAAGAGAAAAATGACTATATCAAAGAAAGGAACCTAACTATGGTAGAAACAAAAAAAAAACTGGAACTGTTTTGATGTCCAAAAAGCTAGTTTTTTTATGCCTAAAAACTAAAAAAAAAAAAAAAAATCATTGACCAAATAAATTATTTTAAAAAAGTTACTTTTAAACCCCCTCCCCCCTCCCCCCACTCTTACATACTATTATATTTAAAATCCCAACTTATTTCTCAGACACTCTCTATAATTCTGCCCACAAACATAAGATTAAGAAGAGTACGGTATTGGTACAACCCCAAGAGGAACTTTCTTATGAACTGTAATCCCATAGACTTCACTCATGTCTAAATCCTCAGGCTATAACATTCCTCCATCATTTGGCAACTTCCAATCAAACCAATACAAAAGGTTGGTAATCAAATATTCAAACACTATAAATCCCAAATGCTACTCCAGGGCATCTCCTTCTCCCGAATCCGACCGGAACAGATCGGAAGCCTCGAACATTAAAATCATTATTAATCGTGTTGTTTTCGAGTCTCTCTGGAATGAACTCCTCCGGCTTTTCCCAAGAACTTGGATTCCTATGCATCGCCCAAGCATTGACAAGTACCGTCGTCTTTGCAGGAATTTAAAAGCCGCCAATCTCAACACTTGAGGTTGTTTCTCTTGGAGCTAAAAGAGGAGCTGGTGGATGAAGCCTTAGATTTTCTTTGACAACACGTTTTAAGTATTCCATTTGATTGATATCGTCTGTTCCCACTTTTTCTTTTTGTCCAACTACTCTTCTCACTTCTTCTTAAGCTTTCTTCATCACCCTCGGATTTCGCACTAGCTCCGCCATCAGCCATTCTGATACCGTTGAAGTAGTTTCAATTCCTGCCGTGAACATGTCCTGCAGAAGCATATATAATGTTTTAGCATTTGTTAATCTGCTTCTGTTATATGCAAATCTATAAAGGCCAAGGGCTAAAAGCCCGTAGTTCGTAGGTTTAAAGTTTTTTTTTCATAAAAATTTAAACTTTTTGTTTAAAATTTATAAACTTACGAACCAAATGGGCACTAAAAAACTATTTTATTATAGATTTCAACTTTGGTTAAAAATTTGAAAAGGTTACACCTTATGTCGCTTTTTTTTTTCTTGTCCATCTTTTTTTTTTTTTTCGTGCCACAAAAAAAACTAACAAAAAATGTATGCCACAAAAGGTTTTTGTTGTTTTTTTTCCTTATCTTTTGTCAATCTTTTTTTTTTCTCTGAATTTCCTCTCTCTCCTCTCACTTTCACTGCGCCTTCTTATTCTTTGTTATCTCTTACTTTCCTCTTTCGCATGGTTGTAGAAGAACTCCCCATTTACGATGAAGCTCCAGCCTAGCGAAGCTTGATGTTGGATTCGTGTTGATCTCCGACAAAGCACGACGACAAAGACGTTAGACCAGATCGGAAGACGGTGATGCTTCTCTACGAGGGCGATGGCCATTTTGGGGTGAGTCAATGGTAAGATTCACATGATCTCATCTCCTCCGGCATCGATCTACTCCTCCATTCTTGTCACTAGAGTCTTTGATCGATCAAGCTCGAACATCACTACTCCTTCATCGCGATTTCAATTTTAGAGAAGTCAGATCGGGCACTGTCGCGATTTCGTTGGTTAGTCAGAGCTGCAACGAAATTGGCATTAATTGCATTGTTTAAGGTCTTCTATTGGTTTAAGGTCCAGCCACAAATTAGTATTAATTTTGTCGTGATTTCTTATTAGTCTTCTGTTGTTTAATGTCCAGCCACAAACTGGTATTAATTTTGTCACACAGTCATAAGATATGTTCGGTTGGTTTGATGTGTATGTGTGTGTTTTTTTTTTCTTTTGTTTTTTTTCTCTTGGAGTTGGATTTTGAGAGTTTGCTGCATGTCTGAGGATTTGACTAAAAGAGAAAGGAGAAAGAAAATGTTCCATTAGGACATGGAGATTTTTGAAATGTCCCGTTGAGACATATAAAAATGTTCCAGTGAGACATGTAGGAGGTTTTTGAGATGTCTTGCTGGGACATGTGGGCGGTGGGAAGCTATGTTCCGTGGTGACATGTGGGAGGTTTTCAGAATTTCCAAATTCTTAACTTCTTCTTCCCTCACAAACCAAATGATTGGACTTTCTTAAGGCTCAAAAGCTCAACAACATAAACTTTCAAAGTTTCTTTCCAGTACTCACTATAAGGGGAAAAGGCCACGGTTTTGTTTCTGTGAAACAAGGTATCGGTGGCTGTCGATTTAGGGCGGCTGGAGAAAGCGACGTCGTGGGCATCAATGATCTCTGCTACCGAATCCGGTGGTGACACAACTAGTGTTGGAATTTGGCCCAAGTTTAGAAGCATAAGAGGGCCGTAGTTGTTGGACAGTGCTTGAAGAAAGCGGTAAGGGAATTTGCCTAATTGGTGGAGATTTCCAATTATTGGTAACTTGGAGGGTGATGGTGGTAGCTTCACTTTTCCTTGTGTTTTTTTGTGTCTTCGTATTGAGAAAATGAGAAATAGGAGAAGGAAAAGGTGAAGAGAAATGGAAGATAATAACTCTAATTGCCACAAGTAGTTCTTGGAACTGAAAAAATGTAACAAACCAGTGTTCATTTTTGTGATGTTGTGTTTCTTTTCAAAAACTGGAATGCCCTTTGGGCAAGACCAAAGGATGTGGAGCCCACAACATACACGATGTACGTTTGGGTCAGTAATTAAAAAAATGGAGAAGATAATGTATTATTTCAATATTATTAAGATGAATGCATAGGTATTCTCATATCTCATACCAATGTAAATTTTTGTCAAAAAAAAATATACAAAAATATTTTTAAAAACTTTTAAAATAATACCAAACGGATAAAAAAAAAAGGACAAAATAATGTATTATTCTAGTTAAAATATTTATAAACAGAAAGAAGTGGCCCTTTTCCTTAAAAAAAAAAGAAAAGGCAATATGTTATGCTATCATAGTTGGACAATTTAGTGAAAACGGTTATATATAACTTCAGAGTTAAAAAAAAAAAAAAAAGGCAAGGTATATTGACACTTTGATATTACTTTTTACACACGCTTTCTTAAATCACTAATTAGTTACATTTAAAATTTAAATTATTAATTTTCACATCCCTCTTAGTATAGTTATTAAAAAAAAAAAAAACGAGGGTAGTACTTTTAAGTGTAAGATGAATAAACGGAGTATTTTGACTCTGACACAAAAGATTATAAGGTATATTATGTAATAAGTACGTTACTGATCAATTTGTATATAGTTCATCACTTGATTAAATAACCACACGGCAAGCGTACGTACAAACCAAGAAATAACCTTCACAACTTTAATCTAAATTAAGAAGTCGAACATATTAAAGTCAGTCTATAACTTGACAGATGTGACTGAATTCCTGGAGAATTATTGAAAGCAAACAATACAAAATATTAATTTCCAGTGACCATTGGTATAACATGGAGAGGAAATTTCTTACGGACAGTGAGCCCATAAACTTCACTCATGTCAATATTCTCAAGCAATCCAGCGTCATGTGGCAATTTCCAATCAAACCAGCACAAAAGATTGGCAACCAAATACTCAACATTTGCAATGCCGAATGCGAGCCCGGGGCATCTCCTTCTCCCAAATCCAAATGGGATCAGCTTGAAATCTTGACTACCGAAATCCACATTGTTGGTCTCGAATCTCTCTGGAATGAACTCTTCTGGTCTTTCCCATAAGCTCGGGTTCCTTTGGATCGCCCAAGCGTTGATGAGGACTCTTGTTTTCGCCGGAATGTTATAGCTTCCCATCTTAACGCTTGCGGTTGTTTCTCGAGGGACTAAAAGAGGAGCTGGTGGATGGAGTCTCATAGCTTCTTTCACAACATTTTTTAAATACTTCATTTGATTGACGTCGTTCATGTCCACTTTTTTTTTTTTTTTTCCGACCACTTTTCTCGCCTCTTCTTGTGCTTTTTTGATCACTCCTGGATGTCGCAGTAGCTCTGCCATTATCCATTCCGTCACGGTAGAACTGCTTTCACTTCCGGCCGTAAACATGTCCTGAAGATACACTCGTATATATAGTTTTTAGCATTTATTTTGATTGTCTATTACTAAACATAGTTTGGATCAGTAAGATTTATAGGCCGTTTAGCATTTTAGTTCTAAATAAAGTTTTAAGTTTAAAAACAGTAGCATGTGAAAGTTTTATACTGTAATAATTTGTTGTCTTTTATTAACATATGAAAACTTTGTATGGTATGTGTAGTTAGTTGGAACTAAACGAAAGCTTCATTTTATGGTACTTACTCCCTTCGAATAATTTATCTAAAATATAGAGAATAAAACTAAGTAATAAAGTAGAAACGTTATGGTGCAGGTTGATCACGGCTACCCGACAGGGTGCCAACAGCTAGAATATTATTTTTTCCAAAGGGGCATTCATAAATACTATATATATGTGTGTGTATTCTTTCACGTTTCTATAAATATATTAGAACTGCTCCATGTGAGCTTTCATATTTAAATATTTAAAAACTTTTAAATTGATCTAGAATTTGTTTGAAGAAAGCTACTACCATATTAAGGAAAATTGTTCCACTCAAATTTTTTTTTTTTTTGGTTAAAATTAGGTAAGAGTGCACTAAAGTTTTCAAAAAGTTTTTTAAAAAAATCATATGCCCATTAGCATGTTTGGTAAGAAGGAGAGATGGAGGGAGCGACAGAGATGAAGAAAGAGCTCTGATTCTTTATTTGATTGAAGGAAACGAAGAAGGGAGAGGAGAGGTGAAAAGAAACCCTTCCCTTACGGGCTCACCATTTGGCATTCCTTCACTAATGAAAGGATTCATGCAATCCATCACTTGGGCTCCTTTTGGTATTAGAGATGGAGAGAGGATGGAGAGAAAGGATGTGACAGAGAATGTGAGAGACAGAGAGGATTATAGTAATTTTTTATGTTATTTAGTAAGATAGAGGACGAGTTACATGAATGGATTAATGAATATGTTTTTAATTATTATATTGTCTTTTTTACCATTTTATATTAAGTTTTTTGAAGGATAAAATAATTTTTTTAACCTATAAATGATGGATTGTGTGAATTCCTTCCTTGGTGGGGAGATCCAAATTGGTGGGCATGAAAGGATAGGGTCTCCCTCCACCTCTCATCTCTTTCCTTCCTTCCTTCCAACCAAACAAGCAATTGGAGCTCTCTCTATCTCTCTTCCTCCACCCCTCTCCCTCCCTGCATCTCTCCATATACTTTAAAAAGTTTAATATAGAATGGTACGTACATTAACATGGGTTTCAACCTAAAGTTGGTTTAAATTGGAATTTAGATCATGTGTATTTGAATTAAAGTGGTTTTCAATTTGATGTGATGTTTGGATCTATTCCAAACCTACTTTTGAAAACTTATCCCTTTCCCTTAAATTCATACAGATTTAAACCTATTTGCTACACAATATAACTATGACTTGAGTTCTGATGAATTTCCTCCCAGTACTTACACTATCCAAAACCATAACAATCTCGAACCAAACGGAACCAGTCCTTCAGCCTCTTCAGTCTTCACCCACTTAGTAATATTATACTATTTTATTTTCTCTCTAAAAAGAGTAGAGTAAAACAAAAATGACATATAACTTGGGACGTTTTAAAATGTTGACAACAACCAAAGCTCCCACATCTCTCGCCAAATCACCTAAGATATTAGTATTTTACTCTATCTTGTCAATAATTTATTTATATGATTATTTGATGGTATGCTATTTTTGTCTCGTTTCTCGCCAGCCCTCACATTTTCTGCGCCATCAATCAAGTTTGTCGGTTCAAGCACCTTTTAGTTTGATCTTTCTTACTAGTACAGTTTTTTCTCCTTAAGGAATTAAATTTTGGGGATGGCATTAACTCTGCAAACTGAGATTCGGTATGTAGGTGGGTTCCATTAATGGACCTACTCTCTTTCTCTGTGTGGAGCTACTGCAAACCCCTATAATAGCGCTCATGAATTTCTCTTTAATGTTGCCGCAAATAAATCGTCAAAAATTGTTTGTTGGAAGTCCTATTAATTTTGAGAGGAAAAAAAAAAAAAAAAACTTGCCCATATGAGAGAGAGATCAGAAAGAGAGGCATACCTGTATGATAGCTTTGAGCTGATCATGAGTGAGCTCAAAATCAAGTGTGCTATCTTGTTGAACCCTCAGGAGAACATCCACAAAGTCTTTGACATGATCAGAATTTCCACCATAATCAGGACTCTTCATTTCCTTGTGTTCTTGAATCAAACGATTATTGAAAGCATCAAGTTGTCTAAAAGTTGATCTCAATCTAGCAACAAATCCTCTCATAACATCTATCCACTTCAAAGAAGGGAAAAAATCTCCCACACTAAAGGCCATAAGTTCCATTGCCACTGCGCTTGCTAGCTCTCCAATCCGGCTTATCGAACCATCTTCCTTTTTGAAACTTTGCCCTAGAATACATCTGGACATGATATTGCTTGAGGCATCGGTCATCATCTGGCTTAGATTTATCGTCGTTCCCTTAAGACAAGCGGTTTTTACCCTATTTACCAACATCTCAACTTCTTCTTCCCTAACGAACTGAAAAGATTGCACCCTTTTGAGGCTCAAAAGCTCGACAACACAGATCTTTCGAGCTTGTCTCCAGTACTTGCCGTAAGGCGCGAAACCGATATTGTTGGTCCCGTAGAGTAAGACATCGCTGGCCGTGGTTTTAGGCCTGCTCGAGAAGAGGACGTCGTGGGTGTTGGCTATTTCTGCCACCAAATCAGGGGACGAAACAACAAGAGCTGGAACTTGGCCTAGCTTTAGGAGCATAAGGGGGCCGTACTTGTCGGAGAGTGATCGGAGAGAGCGGTGCGGGAATTTGCCTAGCTGGTGGAGGTTTCCAATTACCGGTAACCTCGGCGGTGACGGTGGTAAGTTGGGTTTTCCCTTTGATGAATATTTGTAGTGGAGTAATGGAATTAGGAAAAGGGCAAGGAGGAGAGAGAGAAGAAAGAGAGCGAAGGGATCATGGAAGAGTAATACTGATAAGTTTAAGTCTAGGCATTCCCAAAAATATTTCTTCCAAAGTTGGGATATAGCCATGATAGTGTCTCTAATTTGTTGAAAACGTTACATTCACTAGACGGACGATTGAAACGAAACAAGAAATAAGAAATGAAGAAAATGAAGATGAGGGCAAGGCTAATTGATGGAGATCTAGATGTGGAAAGTCTTCAACACAGTGGACAAAGGTAAAATACATATATACCCACCACTTTTTTAGGGGTGATTAGACACTGTAGTGTTGTTTGTTTAATAAAAACATGTCCTAGGTGGCATCGTCAACTTTTTCTCTTCTTGGTACTAATTGTGGTGCAACTTGTTGTCATAGGCAAAAAAGAGGCGTTGACCTGATAAGGTTGAAACTATCATTCATTGGGCACTAATGTCTTTTTACATTTACAGTTAATTTTTTTGGAAATGATTTCTCAACTTTATAATGGGTTACCATAACACTCTTTTCAGTTGCACATAACTTGTGTTGATCTCATACATAAATCATAGATTAATCTTTTTAAATCCATGCCTTTTTACAAGTATTTTTATTTCAAACAAAAGTAGATTTTTTTTTTCTTTTTAAATTGCCTTAAGGATATTTTTATGTATTTGTTTTAGGGATTTTTTTTAGAACGCACTAAAAAATAACATTCTAGAAGAAATCTGTTTTAACGGTTAGATTTGCAAAAAAACAAGTTATTTCAATTATATCTAATGGTTAGAAATAGAACCTCATCAATTGGGTCTCCATTGAATAAGGACCCTTTATTTTATAGATGTTTCTTACCTATGTATTTTTAAAGGCTTTTTAAGAAAATAGGATGGAATTCAAGTTTATCTATCGTTTTTGGAAAATTACATTAAATAGCACCATTTTAATTCTTAATATAAATAAATAGTACTTCTAAAAATATTTAAGTACATAGTATTTTTAAAATCCTGTGTTCTTTTTAAACACTTAAATTTTTAATTTTACGTCATTTTTTTCTTCTTTTTCTTCTTCTCTTTCTTTTTGTTTTGATTTTTTATTATCTCAATGTTATTTCTATTTTTCTCTACATTATTTTATACCAAAATAAACTTCGTTTTTATCTAGATGGGCTATTTATTTAACATTGTTATATTTTGGTCTATTTATTTTTAATCCCAATAAATGATGGTCTAATTCTCTCATTCTCTCTTTATTTTTCTTCTTAGTAATTATGAGTCAAGATAAGTAAATTCATTTTTTTCTTAATTTTAAATGGTTATAACTAAAATTATTATAGTTTCTTTGTTTAGTTATTTTTAGATTTTTTATTTTTATTTAATTATGTTTTTGAAAAAAATCATAAAAGTCATTTCATTCCTTAAAAATGGATTGAGAATATTTTATTTTAAAAAAAAAAACAATATGCGTCAATAGGATTTTCTAAACACAAGAGTACAATATCAAAAAAGTGTTGAACTAGGCGCCCAAATAGTATTTTTTTTCCCATTTTTTTCTTTTTCTTTTCATGTAACCAAGTTTTTTTTTAAAAGACATGTAACCAAGTTTTTTTGTTTCTCTTTCTTCTTTTCTTTAGAGTTTTTTATTGTTATTTTCAGAAAAAAATAATATACTTGAACGAAAGAAAAGAATATAATAATAAAAAAATAAAAGATATGGTCAGAAAAAAAAAAAATTATTGCTAGATGCGGATGTGTGGGTTGATGGAGAGAGGAAATGGTTATAAGCCCAACGTGGATGGTTTCTTTTGCAACGTGGCAATCTCTGCTTCATTTGGAGCTATTGGGAATTCACCAAATGTGATGCCCATTAGCATTCCTCTTAACCGGTTACCGGTTCAAGCTTTCGATTAAAGAATCATTTGACCAATATTGGCCTTAGATTTTATAATGGTCTAGATTAAACGGATGAAGCCTCCGTCCAGATGGATGGAAGCGCATCCTATACGAGAGAATCAACCAATGTAATATGTATATAAAAAACAAGAACTATATAATATGTATATTAAAAACAAGTGGAGAGAAGCAACAATAATTGATTACGAATGTTAATTTAAATTTATATTCAAAATAACGTTATTAATTCAAAACTTTATATTGTGACAAAATTTAAATAAAGATTTTAATTATAGTAAATTTGAGTTAAAAAATAACCATTCATGTCAATAATCAATGATCCATGTGGAGGTGAAACTAGGACTTTGGACACAAACGTTGTAGTTGAGTGATTGTAAGTATAGCCTAGTAGTAAATAATACCCGATTCTACCTATATATGAAGAGTTTGAATTCCACCGCCTCAAATGCAAATAAATAAAAAAGGTTGTTGCTGTCATATGCGCAAGGCACTAAACATTATTGTGTAGGAGAAAAATGTTGTTTCTGAGTACGTTGTATCCAAAATTTGTTTTATAATATAATAATGCAATTGTTTTTTATTGGAAAATGTCCTATTTGTTATTGTTCTGAGAATTTTTTAAAACATTTTTACATGTTTTTTGAGAAAAAACTTTTAAAAATATTCTTAGTACAATTCTTCAAAAATTCTCATTTTTCAAAACAAAATCATTTGTACCTATTTTAAAACAATACGAAATGGGCCCAATTCTTATTTATTTATTTATTTATTTATTTTGCAGACGTAGGACGGTAACAGTTGATAATTTAGGTTGTGTGAGGTAAATAGTAGACTTTTTGAAGCTCCAACAAGTTAGAGCTTTACACTGTAGCAAATTTTTTTATTGTTACTGTAGCATGTGAGAGCTTTACACTGTTTATAACTGAGTTTGTAGCATGTGAGAGCTTTATTGTAGGATGGTAACAGTTGATAATTTAGAGGGTAGTGGGAACCACTTTTATTGTAGCATGTGAGAGCTTTACACTGTAGTAAATTTTTTTATTGTTACTGTAGCATGTGAGAGCTTTATACTGTTTATAACTGAGTTTGTGGTGGGAACCGTTGTGGGAACCACGGAGCCAAACAGGGGGTAGGTTGTGTGAGGTAAATAGTAGACTTTTTGAAGCTCCAACAAGTTAATAAAGGAAAATATTCGAAAGAAAAGAATAGTATATTTATTAGGTTTAATAATGTATTCACCTAACAACTGTACCATACACTTCAAATATTCAAAAACTGGTTTTTTTTTTTTTGTTTTTTTTTTAAATAATAATTACTACAATTTTTGTTGGTTTTTAAACCGAGTTCACAAGTGAAAGAGCACCTTAGCCTGACCTGCGGTCGAAATTGGCTCACAAAAGTTCATTCTTGAACTAAGCACTTTATTTCATCAGATGCTATAAGATACAATTTTCTGGGAAAATGTAAGATGCAATTTTCTACCATTTTCTTGAAAGTCCAGTTTTTTTTTTAATGGTGAATAGACAATTTTATTTATAATTAAAAAGCCACTATTTCAGTAGATGCATCTTTAGAAAGCCTTCTATAATTTCTGTAGCTATATTCCAAATTGGATACTTAGTTTGACACAGGATCAATGAGCAGAGAAGCTCTGAAATCCTTGAGCACAACTCCAGAATGAGTGTATCCATCTTCATATTTGTAAACAGCATCAAAATGGTGCAAGATTCAGAATTTTCATTAGAAGAGGCATTGGGACATTAATTGGATAGAGGCACTCTTCATTTATGTCCTTCCACGCATTAACAGCTTGTTTCTGAAGATCTTTCACCGCTTCTTCCTCCGTCGCCTCGTATTGTTTCATGTAACACTCTACGGCGGCTGCGACGTACCCTCTTCTTTGCTCAGACTATGTGTATCACAAAATTAATATTTAAATTCCAAGTTAAAGCCTTATGTATGGAATAATTGTTAAATATGGGCTCATACAGAGATGCAAATCGTTGTTTCGGACTATTGGATAAATTCCTAGCTAGAGTTGAATATTTGAGAAAATCTAAATTTTTTTTCTCTACGTCGATCCTTATTTTATGTTTAGCTAGCTTTCGGTCTGTTTTTTTTTTTTTTAAGTATTTTTTTTTTACTTGCATCTATATGATCTTTTTCTTTTCTTTTTCAAGAAATTTTTGCTTCTTTAATAAAAATTTATTAATTACACATTTATATTTTCAAGAATTTAATAGCCAGTATCAAAACTCGGTTAGATTCCAACTATATTTTGTGACTCTGACCAAAATTATTATAAGGTTTTCTTTCACAAAATTTGAACCAAATTAGTCGTTATGGTTCTAATCACATTTCCGAATAGACTTTCAGTTTGATAAATTAGGTTATTTGCAAGGGATCGTATTATTAATTACCTTGTGGGACATTATGTCATCCGTGAGCCTGCGAACCACTGCTGAAGCGGTTACCATATTAGCGTTACTAAATAACCACTCAAAGGAGTCTTTTGTGACAATATCACCCATTCCAACTTAAGATGTGGTTGCTAGCTAGCATTGCATAAGTGGAGGTGACTAGTGCAAGTGGCATATATTCTTCCATTGTTGGTGTCTATTTCGGGTGGGACCATTTTGCTTCTTGGAAGTAAGCTCTGGTTTGACGTTTCATCTAGAAAGCAATTGCACATGTATATTTTAGCCACAAATCATCTCCTTGGTGTAAAAATTCCACATGATGTGGATACATCAAAATTTAATATCTAGTACTAATGCTAAGCTGTCATTTTTTTTGGAATGAAAATAAAATGATCAACCAATGTTTTCTTAAGTAACATTTCAACTATCTTCGCGATTCATTTTATTAAAAAAAAGACAAAAAAAAAAAAAAAAGAACCGAAAGTATGACCAAGAGGTCTTAAGATATTGCTTACTGCTTCTTTGGCATAGTCTAACCGATAAAGTTTTCCGTCCTCAGCTGCCAGTTTTTCTTCGATTTCGTCGTAAACATCTAGCAGCGCCTTGCATCAGACTTTCATGTACTCTGGAAGCTGATCAATGGCGCTAATATCCCACCTGAAAAGTAGCTACAATGTTAAAGAACTATCCTATAATTATGTATAATTAATTATAATGGCAATAATATTTTTTTAAAATTTTTCTTTACAAGTCCTCATACCTTTCTGCTGCTTCGGTGAAGAGCTCTAGCTCTTCAAGTGTTCCGTGCACATCATATATATCATCAATAATTGATGTCACGGCGAGGACTTTGGTTAGTGTTCTCCTTGCAAAGCCATATTGAGGCTCAAAGTACACTTCCAAAGTCCAAAAGTAGCATTCAATCACCCTATCTCTTGCAAAAGGCAGCTTCCTTGCAAAATCCAATTCCTTCCACCACCTGATTTAATTACATTAAATTAATTAATATTGGCAATCTATGAATTTTATTTTAGATAAATTAATAATGAATTCAAAAGTTTATAAGATTCGAACCTAGAAATATGACTTAGTACCTCTTCGTGCACTTTTTGCAACATGTTGAAATCTAACTTTGCGAAATTTAAGAGAACCTCATTATGTGTAGGGTCCTGTTGGTAAACAGTCATATAATGCCTTGCCTCTAGCCTTGTTAAGCCCTTTCGGATCGGTTGCTTCAAGGCGTGAACCACTTGGTTCGTGAGAGCACTAGAGCTCAAATGGTGGCTAGACACCACAGACTTGAGGTACGAGTGCTTCATCTAGTATATCCTCTCCATGCGCCTCTAGATATGTTGCTTGATAAGTTTGTTTTAGGCTAATTAATTAGATGATTCTCACTTAATATTTTTGTTAGTTTTAAGCAATTTATAAGAATTTGATAGTGTCTTATACTCTTTGTAGGTTTTGAGGAAAAAAAATGCATAATGGTAAAGCGAGGGCAAAACAGACCGAAAAATGAGCGAAAGTGAATTTGGGGACGAAATGGAGCCTAGACGCTAGCTTATGGGTGTCTAGGTGCTGCTGTAGAAGAAATCTCATACAAAAACCCGAAAGCATAGCGCCTAGGTGCCACAACTTGGGTACCTAGGTGCCATTTAGAAGTAGGGCCGGCAATTCAGACACGACACGATGACACGATATGAGAACGATACGAGATAAATGGGTTTAGACCGCACGTTTATTAATTGTGCCATAAATAGGTTGGCACGAATAGCACGAAAATAAGCAGGCTGAATTCGTGCTAACACGCCTTAACACGTTTAATTAAATGGGCCGTAAACGTGTTAACACGGCACGACACGATCCACCCATTTATAACACATTTAAACTTAAAAATAAAATATTTGAAATATTTATAGTAGGTTAGTATTAATTAGATATTGTGTTTTTGTTAATTTTCTTTATTGGCTTTTTTTAAAATTTTTTTAAATTTTTTTATTTTTTTTAATTTTTAGTTAATTGGGTCATAAACGTATCATATGCGTGTTGTTATCGTGCCAACCCATCACGGCACGTTTAATAATTGTGTTAATCGTGTCGTGCCATGTTACGCGTGCCATAGGCGTGTCATGTTCGTGTTTGTATTTTTGGGACGTTTATTAATCGTGTCGTGTTCGTGTTCGGGCTAAACGTGCCATGCTGTAAATGTGCCGACACGAACATGGCACAAACATGAATATTACCACCCCTATTTCGAAGGAGCAGTGTAGTGCCTAGGTGCTACAATCCTAGCGCCTAGACGCTACTTCGAAGCCTAGGAGCTACAGTTATAGCACCTAGGTGCTAGTTCGAGATATTACTACAAGGCAATGCAGCGCCTAGACACTACAATCTTGGTACCTAGGAGCCGTTATGAAGCCTAGGAACAAGAAAATCAAGCCTAGGCGTCGTTGTGATCTTAAGTTAATTTTCAATTTAATTTCATTCCAAAATTACCCTTTTAAACCCTAGCCTATAAATAGAATATCATAAAGGGTCGAAGGACGAATTTTGATAGAGAAAAACTACAAAAAATAGGGGAGAACTCATTGTCATTAAAGAAGAAGAACGGTGCTACCTAGAGATGAAAATCATCTTCATATTCAAATAGAGTTCTTTTCTTTCACTCAACATGTTTAAGATATTATTTAGGATTGTTTGTAGTTTCATTAGGAACTAATTTCCCTTTTTCTAAGGCTATGATGCAGCTAGATTACGAATGGTTTCTTTTGTTTAATTTAATTCAATTTGATGTTTATTCATTATCTATGCTAAGTATTTAATCTAATCTTAATGCTTGTAAAAGTTTACGCACCTTTTGCATGATTTGTGATTTAATTTGAGGCTAAGAAGCGATAATTAAATTCGACCATAATTGAATGCCATGATATCTATAAGACTTATGTAACTGGTGAATTTCTTGTTCTTAACAAATCTTAATAAGTTTAGAATTTCTATAAAGATGTAGGAAATTTATTAACTGGGATAAATTATTAATTCTTGAGAAAGATTAATGACTACCTAAGAGAAATTCGTGATCGGCGTAGGAGTAAACATCAATTGATTAAATTAGATAATTTAAATAGGATTAATTTAGATGAAATCGGATGCCCTAGTCTTTTATTTATTTAGGTTTTCATGTATTTTTTTTTTGTTTTGTTATTTTTCTAGTTTATATTTGATTATTCAAATAATTTTAGGGTTAACCAATTTCAGTACTTAGCTAGATTAACACGATCCTCGTGGAAACAATACTCTACTTACTCTTTATTACTTGTTTATGATTTTATACACTTGCAGATTTTTCGCAACAAGTTTTTGGCGCCGTTGCTAGGGATTGTTGTTTAATTTAGTTAATATCGATGCCAATTAGCTCTAGGATTACTTTGAACATTTTTTTATTTGTTTTATTTCATTTTTATTTGTTCTAATTTTTTCTTTAGGTCATTTATTTTGCAAGGAACTTCATGATATTTCATTAGAATATCCTTGCAAGTTTTGCCCAACAACATATGGAACCATTTTATGCGGCTTGGGAGCGATTTAAAGATATGCTTGAGTGGTTTACACCAGAACCTACCAAAGTGGGCTCTTCTCTAAATATTTATGGAACGATTGCGTTTTGAAGCTAGAAATTGGGTAGAAAAAGGCGCAATTTCTAATTGTCATTTTTTCTTTTCAAGAACCATTGATGAAGCTTACTACTTATTGGAGGATATGGCAACCTTTAATTATCATTGGTATTTGAATTCTTCAATGCATAATTCTTACTAGGAGAGGCACCAAAATCTTTCATGAAATATCTACCCCAACATGATGGAAAAATCTTATAGCCAATACTAAGAAGAAAAGACACCTTTAGAAGTTGCTTTAGACCATCTAAAGGCTACTCGTGAGGGAAGTCATGAAATCTCCAACTCTAGGTGATATCTTGATGAACAAATCAGTTTAATGAGCACAATTTTAGGGAGTCATCTAGAGGAGGAAGTTGCAACATTAAATCCTTGTGTTGACCATGTAACAATAAAGGATGTGGTTTTGTATGATGATGATTGTGTGAAACCTCTGGAATTTAGGCCTCTAGAGAAAATAAAGCCTCAAGATGGAGAACAGGAACCCTTTGAAGTTATGTTAGTTCAACCATTTGCTGAGCTGGGCTTTTGCTCTAACAACAACAAACTACACTTGCTAAATCAAGAGGAGTCTATCCAAAACTATGACTTTTATAAAGACCGAATCACAAGCATGTTAATGGATAGCCAAAAGGAAAGGGAATAGCAAATAGAAGGACTATTAGAGGAATTACTATATGAGGAGTGGTCATTAGAGGATATAAAAGCGCATAAATCAACAGTTCCAACATATAGATCACTAACTGATTTGTGTTGACCATGGACATCACCACCATCATATCTCACCATGTTCAAGCTCGAGCCAATAATGAAGTTCCCATCAAAAGCACATTATTTGAAGACATGTGTTGCTGGTGGTACGTGCGAATCACTTCTAAATCTTACCAAGCTTGAGGGCATCTATAACCAAGACCCGTATATAGTGTTATTTGACACTCATTATGGGCGAAAGCCACTCGTTGATGAGCACTCCTCTGAGAGTCAGGCTGATGACTTTAAAACAAGCGCTGCTTGGGAGGCAACCCAAGCTCTCTATCCTTTGCTATTTTAATTTTCATCATGTTATTTAGTTTGTTAGCTGTTTCTTTTAGTTTTAGTCCATTTTGCAACTTAATCATGATGTAAGTCTTGTTTGTGGCGATTTTAAGTTCTCGAGAGACATCAAAGCGCTCAGCTTGCAAAAAAAAAAATCAAAAACTAAAACCATATCTGCAACGTGGCACAGATGATGAACCATATGGCCATGCATCTGAATATGAACTTGGACAACTTTCCTATAGTCTCTACTTTCAATGAAGTTAATAAAGAGAATGAGGACGAGGAAGAATAGGCTACCGCAACCTTCAGTTTAGGGAGTATTCTTTCCTTTCTCATTTTTGTTTTCTTTTAATATTGAGGACAATATATTTTTCAAGTTTGGGGGTGGTGTGTTGCTTTATGTTTTGTTTATGTCAATCAATCATTATGGTTTAATTAGGTTTTAGTTTAGGATTCGCTTTTTTTCCCCTTTGCATTTGATAGTAATTATGATAGTAAAGTTATGTCGTTTGAGCATTGTTTAACTTGAAGTATAGAGAGCAATAATAAGACGATGGTCGAAATTGTATATGGCTTTTATGGGATAATAATTGTTGTTGGTCTATCCTTGTTTTTCTTATGATTTGTTTGCCATGTTATGATTCTTTGAGCACTTTGAGCATTCACACCTTGATCACTTAATTATTCTACACTTAGAGGAATTTTATGTTGATAAAGTGATATTTTTGATCTCAAATTAACGCTAGAACCTATTTGATAACCATTCGAGGCAAAATCCTAAGCTACACAACATTAAGGACATGATTTAGGTCATTTTTGGACCATTTGAGCCTTTTAAGCTACCATTGACATTGACATCATTTAATCACTAGTTATCCCGTTGAGCCTTATTATCTGTTTTCTTTGCCACCCACATACTCAGCCTAGCCTTTGAATAATTTTAACCTACTTAGTCCCTCACCCATAAGCGTGATTAGTTTGTTTAGGAAATTATTTAAAGGTAGTTTGAGTTACAGAAGGATGGGTGAAGTTTTGAGGAACTTATCAAGCGAATATAATTTCTATTATTCATTCCTAGGTGGAGTTTTGAGTAATGTCATTAACGGATTATATATTCATGTTTATTCAATATCAAAAATAAACAAAAACAAAAAACCAAAAAAAGAAAAAAAATACATACGTCAAATAAATGTGAATGACAATAGGAGTGCAATATAAGTTTGGGGATATATTTTGAAAGAAAAAATGATGTTGTCATGAGGTCCTGAAATAAATTGTGTGTCAATGGGTGAATTTTAAGCCACATTATATCCTTTATCTCACATTTTTTACCTTAGCCACACATTTCAAGTCGAATAAAGTCCTAATGATCTTTAATGTTACAATAGTCTACATTAGTGGAAAGTGGGTTTAAAAAATAGGCATATGGAGTTCATAAATTTCGCTAATCTAGAGATCTTTTATAATAGACTTGTTGACATGAACTAATCCGAGTGTAGTTGTACACGCGTTAGAGGCATCACACACACACTCTCAAGGAATTATGAGTATGGTAAAATTGAAATTCAAATTGATTTTTTTTACATGATCACAATGGTTAGAGTTTCCTTTGAGTCATAAACTTTATGCAATCTTGGACGCCAAGTATGACAAAAAATTAAATTGATGCTCGAACTATGTTGTGTGTTAGTGTCAATCCCGTCTTTTTGTCTCGTTCTTTGTTCTTCTTTTGTGTCTTTTGCTCGAGGACCAGCAAAATCTTAAGTTTAGGGGTATTTGATGAGTTAGTTTTAGGCCAATTAATTAGATGATTCTCACTTAATATTTTTGTTAGTTTTGAGCAATTTATAAGAATTTGATGGTGTTTTATGCTCTTTTGCAGGTTTTGAGGAAAAAAGATACATAATAGCAAAGCGTGGGGCAAAATAGACTAAAAAATGAGTGAAAGTAAACTCGAGAATGAAATGGAGCCTAGACGCTAGCTTATAGACGCCTAGGCGCTGCTGCAGAAGAAATCTCATACAAAAACCTGAGAGCATAGTGCCTAGGTGCCACAACTTGGGTGCCTAGGCACCATTTGGAAGGAGCAGTGTAGTGCCTAGGTGCTACAATCCTAGCGGCTCCGCGTTACTTCGAAGCTAGGTGCTACAATCATGGTGCCTAGGTACCAGTTCAAGGAAATTGCTACGGAGCAGTGTAGCACCTAGGCGCTACAATCTTGATGCCTTGGTGTCATTACAAAGCCTAGACGCCTGAAAATAGAGCCTAGGTACTGTTGCGATCTTAAGTTAATTTTCAGTTTAATTTCATTCCAAAATTTCCCTTTTAAACTAGCCTATAAATAAAAAATTATGAAGGATTGAAGGATGAATTTTGACAAAGAAAAACTATAGAAAAGAGGGGAGAATTCACTACCATAAAGAAGAAGAACAGTGCAACCTGAAGATGAAAATCATCTTTGCATTCAAACAGAGTTCTTTTCTTTCACTCACATTGTTTAAGATATTGTTAAGGATTGTTTTTGGTTTCATTAGGAACTAATATCCCTTTTTCTAGGGCTACGAAGTAGCTGGAGTATGAATGTTCACTTTTATTTAATTTAATTCAATTCGATGTTTATTCATTATCTATGCTAAGCGTTTAATATAATCTTAATGCTTGTAAAAGCTTGCGCACCTTTTGCATGATTTGTGATTTAATTTGAGGCTAAGAAGCAATAATTAAATTAGACCATGAATGACTGCCATAAGATCATCATAGGATAGAGATACCTATGAGACTATACTTATGAGACTTGTGTAACTAATGAATTTCTTGTTCTTAACGAATCTTGATAAGTTTAAAATTTCTACAGAGACGTAGAAAATTTGCTAACTGAGATAAAGTATTAATGTTTGAGAAAAATTAATGACCACTTAAGAGAAATTTGTTATCAGTATAGAAGTAAACATTGCTTATTTGCTGTTTTATTTGATAGGTTAAGCTTTGGTTTTGGTTTTCTTCCGTTTTGTTTTTAGGCTTCCATGTTTTCAATTGTGTAAGACTTTTTTGTTTTTGTTTTTTTCTCTCTTAAAATATATCTTCTTAAAAAGAATCTATTTGTTTGTGTTTTGTGTATGACCAACCTTTGCTTCCATTTGCCCTCTCCTTATTTTATTTTCCTTGACTTCTTGCTTTTTTTTTTCTTTATTAATTAATGATATAGGGACTGGAGAAGGAATGATGCAAATCAAGATGGGATGTTTTCTTGTACCTTGCTACTGGTTGTCGTATCATCTCAACTTGAGAATATATACTTTATAAGGAGATGAAGTAATGGACATCAAGGGAAAGCTAGAATATACCAACTAGATTGACGCCCAATCCAATAGCAGACCTATCCTAACTAAGCTCCTCACTCAATTTTATTTAATAAAAAAGAAGAAAAAAAAGAAAAGAAATACAAAGTTCATGAAGGAGAATACAGCCTCAATTGGCATTACATCAAAAATTGAACAAAAATACAAATGGAAAAGTAAGTGCCACTAGAAGTAATTGATACCACAATACTAAGCCGAAAAGCTATTTTTGAAGATCAGTTCCTTAGGTAGAACTTGTTAAAAACCTTGATAGAAAAACCTAAAAAAAGAAAAAGAGTGATTAAGCTATGAGCGGAACCTAAAATATAATAATTGAGAAGAAACCGGAAAAGTAAAAATTATTTCAAAGGAAACGATGATACGGAAGCAGAAATGTCTCGTTGAATCAGGGAGACGTAGAATCCAACATGGATCCTCAACCTTAAGAACCTTGGCTGCAATCCTATCAACAACA
>CAMOHE010044209.1:0-17981 GCA_946598075.1 Artocarpus hirsutus | reverse complement strand
CTTCAGTAATGCCCGGACTTTGTCATATTGTTCGACGGAACCACGTATCCCAGCAGAGATTTTAGTCTTTATGAACATGATACTAAGGCGATTAGATCGCTCCCAACGTTCATAAAGAGCAATCTCATCCTGAGTGCTGGTTTCAGTAATTACGGGCTCGTCTTTCCTTATAGCATAATCAATGTCCATCCACCCCAAGTGAAGGAGAATTCTCTCCTTCCAGACCTTATAATTATCCCCTTTCAGCTCAGGGATATCACATCGAATATCAGAGAAATTCACAGGTTGTATGACTGCATAATTAAAACAAACATGCTTATGATCCAAAATATTGAGACTAATAGACATAAATCATGCTTTACCAATGTAAATCATGCATAAAAATATGAATCTATGACATAAAACTTGCATGTGGGCTAAAGTTCTAATTCAATTAGACTCATTTTACTGTATGATAAAACTATCAAATTATGTTCCCTTTTCTAATACCTGTGGGTAAATTAGAAAATATAATTTGATACTTTATCCCAATTAATCATACCAATATAATAAAATTTCCTGTGGGATAAAGTTTATTATATTGAGTACAACTAACTGCAATAAATGTCCTTTAACCAAATGTGATCCTAAACCAATTAATATATGATTTTACATAATTAGAGGTGCTGTGGCTAAACTCTAATTATTAAAAATCATATGGATCACTAAGACATTTTATTTTGTTCATAAAAATTATCCATGTAACATTCCATATTCTATAGACAATATAAACAATTATAAACAAAATCTATTTGTGCTAAATAATTAACTTAATCATATGCATAATGAAAACAAAATTATACATATAATAATAAATTAGCACATAAAACAAATATTTGGCATATAATATACAAACTAAATTTCCTATGAAATTAATGCAAAAATTATGTGCATATCTAAAAACTAAATATTTGATTTAAAATTATTTATTTGTTTAGTTATTTTTATTTTTTTTATTTTTCGAAGTCCTCAAAACGACATGTTGTTTTTCCTCAGAATGGAAACGACGTGTCGTTTTTTTACTTAATGAGTGCAGTCCGAGAATAGCTCAAACGACATGTCGTTTTGGTCAAACAAAAACGACATGTCGTTTTGTACGGACGACAGCACTTCCTTCCTGCCAAAACGACGTGTCGTTTTTTGCTGAATAAAACTACATGTCGTTTGGCTCGTCTTCAACCTCCAGTCGGGTCCTTTTGACCCGGTTACGACCCGGTTGCGACCCGAATGGAAATCCGACGATTTTTGACGATTCCGACGTCGTTTTGAGTTGTTTCAAATCTCAAAATGCTCAGAAATCAATAATATGAAGATTTATGAATACAAAACTCATAATTAATGAAGAATACATATTGATCAAAATTGGTTTCACACGGCCATTTTTGTTAAACGCTCCAGACAATCAATGGTGGCCAAATGTCACGGTTTTTAATCACATAACATTAAGAAAACATTAAAATAATTGTTTTCTAGCATCAACGATGAACAATTCCAAGAAAAAATTGAAACCCAAGTCACGGCTCCTATGTCGTGAAACAGAGAAAATCTTTTGTTCAAAATTGAACACAAGGCAGTGGTTTAAAAGCTCTGATACCAAATGTTAGAATCAAATTGCAACATATAGAACAATTTGAACTCACAAAAGCGGAAGCAAAATGGATCAAAATTACCTCCTGCCATTGTTTTTCTTTCTCTGTTTTCTGACCGAAAATTTCTCTCTGTTTTTGGACGAATTTTCTGAGCACTCTCAATTTTCTTTTGATGGTGTAGTCTGTAAAATTGTGTGCTCAGGGACCCTGGATGCTTCTTAAATAGCAACCCGTGATCATCACACGGTTGGTTACAAAAGCAGTTATTTGCAGTTGATTTTTTTTTTGTTTCAAAAAACAACACGTGGGCCGCAATTAAAATTATAACACAAACTCCAATGAAGAGAGAGAGAGAGAGAGAGAGAGAGAGAGAGAAATGAATGATTTTTATTAAACCGGAGGAACCTAGAATTGAAGACACATGCAAACTTTTTTTGCTGGTTTTGAGCACGAACAAAATGGCCCTTTGTTGACCTGTCTCTCTAAAACTACAAGACTTTAACGAGATCATGGCCTTATTTTCAATGGCAACCCATGTTCACTCACATTTCCCCAAGACAAACTTCTCAACCTCTGCCAAAACCTCATCCTCCTCCCTTCTGATCTCAAAGGCCCTGAACTAGAATACCTCCTGAAAGATGACCCCAATTCCTGTTCTTCCACTCCCACCGAGGCACTCAACAAACCCAACGTCGAAAGCTGCGCTACATCATCGTGTGACCGCATCGTCGACGCTTCCACAATCTCACCCGAAGCCGTTCTAGTCTTATTGCTAGTACCACTATCAGCATGATGATCATGATCGTGGCCAAAATCAGCCAAAAAATCATCTTGGGAGCAGCATCTTGAGCCCAACCCTTTAGTCTCATCAAACTCATTGCAAACAAGCTTGAGGGCTTGAACAACTTCTCCCATGAAAGGGCGGTGGGAGACTTCTGGTTGGACACACATTGAGGCAATTGCAGCCGCTTTGGCCACACTGTTAAGTGATGACAATCTCATTTGAGTTTGACCATGATCATCTTGCTTGATGATAGTCGGGTCTATTATGGTTTCTAAGCCTTCCTTGCTTGTGAGGAGTGGACGAGCCCAAGCCACAAGGTTTTCCTGCCCTGGAGGCTGGGACAAGTCCACTGGTTTTCTTCCTGTTAGGAGCTCCAGAAGGACCACTCCGTAGCTGTAAACATCGCTTTTTACTAGAAGATGCCCGGTCATTGCGTATTCCGGGGCTAAATAACTGCAACAAGAAAGTTCATGAAATTATAAGAGGCATATATGCAGGAAATTCAAGTCAAAAGACCCATTTTCAATGCAAATGTCATTGTTGTTCTTGTTGTTTCATAATTGGCATAAAAAGTTAAAAAAAAAATGAGAGTTTGATGATTATTAAGCTTTGTAAAGCAAACTGATCAATATTTTAAAATGACAATACTGTAACTATCAAATGAAGAAGTCAAGAAATCAAATAATAGTAACGGTTAGGATTTACGCCAAAAAACAACCCTACAAGAATCCAAGAACAAGTCCACCAGAAATAAATCAGTAGAAAAATTAAAAGAAAACAGAAACAAGAAAAAAAACAGTCATGAATGTTCTTGGTTTAGATTGCAAACAATGCTATGTCCAAGGCAGAGGTTATAAGCCTCCAGTCTAATCCAATATAGCGTTTTAATTACACCTTAGCGAAAAAATATCAGGCTCTCAGTACATTACAGATGTATAACTCAGTTTCTCACACTTTCTCAAGAAACAAACACACCCCTTTTTTCAGTACAAAGCCCCAAAGAATTTTCCCAACAAATTCTTTCTTTTTAAACTCTCTTTCTCTAACTCTTAGCAGGAATATTCAGGAAGTATTCTGATGAATACTCTCAATAATACCCAAACGCCTATTTATACTAATAATACTCATAACTAGAGTCAAACTTAATAAGACCAAATTGACTCAAACTCAAACCAAGCTGCAGTCCTAGTATGAGAAGGAATCTTGTCCAGGTCCACATGCAACAAATCATGTGGAGACACATAAGCTCCAACCGTAACCAAATCTTAAAATCTAGCATATGATATATTTGGTGTCAAATTTGGCATAATTTGACACTCAAGTATACTGTATGTCAAATTTAGCGCAAAACACAAATTCTAAAATTTGACATTGACAACATTAATTTGGCATGCTCTAAGTTGATTTTTTAAGGATAGGAGTAGAAACTGACCCGAAAGTTCCCATAACATGGGTTGAGATGTGTCTGTTTCCCTCCAACGCAGTTCTAGCCAATCCAAAATCTGAGACCTTGGGTGTAAAGTCATGTTCCAACAAAATATTACTTGATTTGAAGTCTCTATGTATAACACGTGGGTTTGAGTCTTCATGCAGATATGCCAAACCCCTAGCTGCTCCAAGTGCAATCTTCATTCTGGCATCCCAGTCAAGTGGATCAGCTTCCTTGTCAATACCTTGTGCAACATGCAAAAGAGTCAACAATGCTTGTTAAAAGTTTGTTACAACATATTTTTACTTTTGTTGAATTTTGAGTTAATTTGTACCGTGTAAATGGGATTCAACACTCCCATTTGGAACAAGTTCATAGACTAGGCAACGAGTCTGGCCTTCTCTGCAAATACCAAACAGTTTGACCAAATTCCTGTGGTGAAGACGGCTAAGCATCTCTACTTCCGCTAGAAACTCTCGGCCACCGTGATGATCGTCTCTTTTGAGAATCTTCACAGCCACTTTCCTGCCGTCGTCTAAAGTGCCACTGTAAACCAGCCCAAAACCGCCTTCTCCAAGCACTCTTGAGGGATCAAAGTTGTTGGTGGCTCTTTTGATCTCATTCAATGTGAAACTCTTGGCGGATCCGGCGTAAGTCATTGTGCCAGAACTAAATGACATCGTTTCAGAACCTCGCTTACTTCCAGCCTCAGACCTCGCAGCTCCTGTTCAGTTCTCATGACATAGATGTGATTTGCTTGTGTAAAATTTTCATAGTCCATAATAAAGTTAATTTGATCAAAATTCTAGTTAGTACCTGTTGTTTTTGCAGGGGACGAAATCAAAGTATGTGGAATGTCTTCGGATTGGCGGTTGCAAGAACGGGATTTCACTAACAATATCCAAGCAACTACTAGGCATATTATAAAGGCTGTGAAAGATGAGACAACAATTACTGCAATCAATTTTTTGCCTAGGCCCTTATGTTTCATCCTTGACACATCAACTCCTAAAGGTTTCATTGCCATTCCATTGTTTTCTTGGCCACCATGTGGTCCGTCATCTATGGTGGAAATGCTCAAAGGTGATGGAGGAGGAGTAGGTGGAAGACCTGTAAAAACACAAGAATTTCATAAGTGGAAAGAAAGAAGAAAGAAAAAAGAGTAAAAGGGTAAACTCCTATGGTTGATAATTAGTATGATCAGTTACAAACCTGGATAGTGGACATATAGTACTTCATAGGCACCAAAAAATGATTCCTTTATCAAAACCTGTCTGCGCCAGAATTTGTTGTAGATCTGAAATGCGGTTATGTAATCGAATTTAACTCCTCTAGGTACCAAGTTAACAAGGACGGCAGTTTTGTCTAGCTGCTGACTGGCTGCATCCGCTCCCATAATGCGGACTTGGCTGTAGTTGAGTGCAATACTGGCTGCTATTTCCTTTGCTAGCTCGGAGACTAAAGGGAAGAATGTGTATATTGGAATGCCTAGGTGGAGTTTTACTTGAACTGGCAACACACAACCGCAGGGTGATCCGGTTGGTGTGTATGTTAGTGGTTCTGTGCATATCACTGATGAACAATCTACATGCACAACCAGATTCAGTCAATGAAAAGGATAATCATTTTTAGTTTCCAAATTACAGACAAATCCCATTTTGGTCTTTGACTCTTAAAAGATCTCAGAACAAGTCATCAAACTACTAAGTTGTCCCGAACTAGTCTTTATGTTCATTTCAATTGTTAACATCTTGATGGAAAAAGGCTTCTTCTTATTAGTCGTGCCCAAAAATGTAAATT
The DNA here is from genome assembly GCA_946598075.1 of Artocarpus hirsutus. NCBI lineage: Eukaryota > Viridiplantae > Streptophyta > Magnoliopsida > Rosales > Moraceae > Artocarpus > Artocarpus hirsutus. The sequence goes on along the minus strand of CAMOHE010044209.1, from coordinate 12,340 downwards.
ATAAAATTAACCTCTACCAAACTGCACATGGTCCTTTTGTCCCTTTTCCTGTCAAGATTTTAAAAGTCGGATAGATAGAAGGTCTAACTTGGGAATTGGGATAACTTCACAGATCAGGGACTCGTTCTATGACATTTAAAAGTCAGGGACCAAAAATTTGCTTCATCCTATAGTTCAGGACTAAAAATGGATTAATTTTTAATGAAATGGTAAAACTCAGAATAATTTTGAAATGGACTGGACTAGACTGGACTGCATACCTGTATTGGGAGGTGGAGGTGGTAATGTTAATAGTGATGATGGTGGTGGCGCCTTTAACTTCTTGAGGGAGGAGCCCACAGGAGAAACTGTAGGTGCAAAAATGGGCACTTGGAGACACAAGATCATTTACCAAAATAGTCAGTAATCGCAGAAAAACTTAAAGTGACAGAACAAAAAAAATGAAAGTGAGGATTTCCATACTATTATAGTGGCTAGAGGAAGTTGTTGGTGACTCTGCAGATGCTGATTCTGGTGAAGACCATATGCTTGGTGAAGGAAAGGGTGATTGAAAAGGAGAAACTGAAGGACCTATTGAGGGAAAAAAAAACACAAAAGTATGAGCAAGTTTAAGGGCAATGACTTGTGCATTATGTGGTTCAAGCTCTTTTTAATCAAGAGAGTCTGACCTTGTTGGGTGTAAGTAGGAGGAAATGGTTCAGGAGAAGAGACGTTGAATCTTTTCCTTTTGTGATGATGTTTATGATGTGAAATTGCAGGGGAAGACAGAGGACCATAGGTCCATTTCTTCCAGGTAGGTCCCGAAGATGACACAGACGGTGGAAGTGCTATGCTAGGAGTCCCCATGGCATCATATGTGTTGATAACCTTGTCTTAAAAATGCAAGAAAAAAACAAACTTTTCTATTGATAACTAATTCACTGCAAAAAATTTCATTTTCTTATTAAAAAAATTGATAAAGCCATTTACCTTCAGGTTGCAGCCATTTGTGGTGGAAATGGAATGGTTTCTTGGGAGGTGGTGCCACTAGCTTTCTATGTCTTTTCTGGCCACCAAAGCCGAGATGAAAGATATCAGAGGGAGTATGGTCTGTGGTATCATCACATTAGAACACATTCTCCAGAAATCAGTAAAAAGAAGTATGCAACTTTCATACATGGCTCATCAACCAACAAGCATAAGAAATGGCATTATATTATGCATTATTAGAACTAGCATTTAGAAGGATCACCTAATACTTTACATAACAAATTTTGCTTTATGTTGATCATAAAGACCCAGAACCTAAATTTAGTTGAATTTCCAAGCTTATGAACAAAAACAAGTAATACCTTGTTTGAAACCAATTATGACATAAGATAATACAAAACACTGTGAACAGAACCGATTACCTGCAGATCCATGAAAATGGAAAGCATTGGAAGTTAAACATAATTCCATTAATAGAATTATCAGCTGCAACAACCCCATTTTTTTCCCACCAACAGAATTAGCTGAAGATAATAAATTCTCTGAGGTCTCCACCAAGCTCTCTCTCTCTCTCTCTCTCTCTCTCTCTCTCTCTCTTACTTCATCATCTCAGACACAACCAGAGAATGGATGGAGAGGAAGTGAACTGGAAAGACAGCAAAACCCAGAAGCCAAACAAACTGGGCTCGCTTTTAAGGAACAAGCGTACATAGTTTAGTTCACATAAACAGCCCCAGATAAAAATAGTAAGTGGACACTTCAGTTAAACCACAAGAAATAATAATAAAAAGTGATCTTTTTCTTGTGAGGAACTACTCTCATGAGCTTGAAAAAGCTTAAAAGGAATAACAGTTTCTATTATCATAGATGATCAAAGTTTTGCAGCTAAAAACCCAACTGATCAAGCAAAAAAGCAGTACAGCGAGGAAACTTTCCTCTAATGAGAGAGTTGGTTGGTGAGGTTGGGGAAGAAAGAGAAAAGAAAATTTGATTTAAGTACCAAAAAGCCAAAAAAAAAAAAAAAATGCAATACGCTTGAAAGTATGAGACACTTTGAGATTGTTTTTAAGATGGGAATGCTTGGACTTTTCTTTCGGCTAAATTGTGGAGGATGAAAACTTTTTCAAACCATTATGATTCTATAATGGCACTAGTTTATTGAAACATTTCGTTACATTTGTTTTTTTCTTGGCTCCTTTTCAGTTATGTCCAACTTCCACCTATGACCACGAGTCAGGTGGGTGACCAACTGGGAAAAGATTAGTGGTCCAATTGTCTACTCTTTGTGTCAAATTAAATGTTACAATCAAACTTAAATTAATATATCGTTCAGTTTTGGTATTATCCTGGGAATTTAGGCGGATCATAATTATGGGACTTTTTTCATTTTTTTGGCTGATTATGGTTTCTGATTAAGCTTGAGGTCCCTTTTTTTTTTTTCCAAATACAAGTAAGTGTAAGAAAATTTTTGTACATGATATTATACATGTCAAGTCAAAAATCCCACCAAAGTTTTGAAAATCTTGATTTGATTTGGTGTGCATCAAAACCCCACATGGATTGCCTCCATAGGTGTGAGACACATTTGCACATGGTGACATGGTGGTGCAAATATTTGACTCATTCAATGCAATTATGGGACTAAAAAGTTTAGATCAAATCTTATATCATAACACAGTAAGAATTATATTACATACATTAAGTTATACCTATCAATTGGTCCATTGTCACTTGTGCTGCATGCAAAAGGGCAGTAATATTCCAACTCACAAGGTGGGGTAGTTGGAAAATTCTTACTTGGAGAAAACAATAAAACAAAACCAATTCAAACTATCCTTTTTTAGTTTAAATTATGTTCTCAAACAAGCTATTTGATAGTATAAAACTAGTATTAATATCTATTCTCTCTTTGTCATGTTTGAATTTTTTTCAAACTTGTGGGGAGATTTGGAAAAAAAAAATTATTAGGCTGAATAATTACTTGCTGGTTTGATGTTTTCCCATGTGTAATTCCTTGTAGTGATATACTTCACTTTGCATATCTCTTTCTTTGTTAAATGTAATTTGCATAATTCATCAAATCAAATATGATATAATTTGCTTGCCCCACCGGCAAGGACAAACCCAGAAGATTTGGTAGGTGTCTTGGAATGTAATGTTGGCTTGGCGCCTTGGCCGCCACCTTTTTTTTTTTCATTTGCTCAATCACAATTGTGCTGACCATTCTAGGCGTGGGCTCTCACTTTCCCTAAATAACTCCTAATTTTGTGTCGGTGATTTTGTTTGCCCTTTCTTTTCTCTCTTTTTTCCCCTATGAATGATTGGGATTCAAAATCTTAAAGTTTCTTCTCTCCTGAATCTTACTTCCCAGTTTGATGATCTATTTAGAAACCCGCCTTTGGCCATATGAGGAACATAGCTGTCTACAAATTTTCCCCTTAACAGCCAATTGAGTTTAATTGTTTTTGGACAAAACTAATTTTGTTTTGGTCCATTTCTCCCTAATTTGTGCTTGTAACAAAATTGTTGCAATGTTTTCCGCTTCCCTTTTTACCCATTACCATGAACACCATTTCCAAGTGAATGTCTTCATCCTTGGTGTAAAAGTATTAGCCTTTCCAAAGCCTAAACCTCCTCAACACATTGTGCTTCTCGTTTACTAGTGGCTGTCAGTGTCAAAATCAAAGATAAAGATTAGTTTTTTTTTTTTTTTCCTTTTTTAGTTATTACAATATTTTCATTTGAAGGATTTTCGTTAAGTTTGGTAACTCTTTGAATGATTTATGCACGTGACTCTATCGTATGGCATTTTATATGAAAAAACTTCCTAGAGATGGAGAATCCTTTGCCTGGCCTTTTCTAGCTTTGCTTACCGCATTGCAACTCTCCTCGTTGCGAGCACTTTCCAATCCCATCATAGTTCTTTCTTACCCGACTCCCCTTTTGTAGATGTCTGTGTGCTAGTTGATTGGTTGTTTGTCTATTTTTTGTAAATATAAGAAATGTAATTTTCAAAACTTAACGAAAAGTAATGAATATCCATCAATGGTAAATATTTTAATAGCCTAGGGTTTTATTTGCTAAGAAATAAGAAACTAAGTTGTCATCTACTAAAAAGTTTGGAAGCTAATATGGTACCAGTTAAAAATAACAACAACAATATATATATACATATATATATATATATAAAGTTAGAATGGAGATTTAAATTTTATATCTTATTATATAGTTAATTGTGAAATTGCCACTAAACTAAAGATGTCACCACACAATAATAACAATCTCATCATCGTCGTTATTATTGTGAATTAAAAGCCTTAATTTTATCGAGAACAAAAAATATACAAAACAAAAATAAATAAGAACACGCTTAAAATTTATAATAGTTTACCCTTAACATGAAAGTTACGTCTATTTTTAGTCGCTGTAAATTTATAATAGTATACCCTTAACATGAAAGTTACTTCTATTTTCAGCCGTTGTAAAATAATTCACTATGATGATAAAGAAGTTTATAAGAGAAAAATTATACACTCTTTTTCTATAACTTTTCTCTACCCAATGTCTCACTTTAATTTTCTGAGTTGCACAAAACAAAATTAAAAAAACCCTAACCAAGTCCTATTTATAAATTTACAAGAAACAGGAAACAAAAAGCCGCAAAACAGTCCTCTCTCGGGTCAGGCCTTGGAAGCGTGCGGCCACGCCCTTCCCCTGACGTTACCGCGCGCGTTTTTACCTTGCTACGCATTTTTTCTTTGCCTCGCGTGCGGCCGCGCAGCTTTTTGACGTCCTCGCATGAGCTTTCTGTCCCACCGAGGACCATTTCGTTTTCTCAGCTCTGGGGCGCGCACCTGATGCTCTAAACTCGTTCTTTTTTCCTTTTCTTTTTCTTGCTCTTTCGTAATAAAATTAGGTTCTACGTTTCTTAACAATCATTGTTGTCATCGTTATCCCGTCGTCTTTCTTTTTTGGTTCCTTTTTTGTCTCTCGATCCGAACGCAAAAGGTGCTGTTAAGGTCAATGTAATTGGGCTCTTTAATTAATATTGGGAAAAAAAGTCGAACGAGGTCCAAAATATTCCCTCTGCAATGTCTTCTAATGGCATTTTCTTTTTCTTTTTTTTTCCCTTTTTATTTGTATAACTTATTCATGAATGTATTTATTTCTTATAGAAACTCCAGACAGACACAGTATGATATCTGAACGAAAATAAAATTATTATGGTATCCATAAACTTTGAGCCATCCAAACTATTTCTTACAGTGGCGTGGTTTGTTGCAGGTGCTCAGCCCATTATTCAATAATAGAACTACTTTATTCCAAACTAGTACCAAATATTTCGGTTCTTATTTTGATTTAGGCAGGCCTGTTTTTTGAGGCCACACTATAAAATGGGTTAATTTGAAAAAAAAGGCAAAAAAAAAAAACCAAATTAAAGAAATGGCCTCTTTTTTTTTTTTAAATTAAAAAATAGGCTTTTTTTAGCATCAAAACTGCCCCAGTTTTTTTCATAGAAAAGAGGAAAAAGACTGTATCGAAGAGAGGAATTTAAATATGGTGACAAAAAAAAATGAAACTATTTTGGTGTCCAAAAAGCTAGTTTTTTTATGTCAAAAAAAAAAAGGTCATTCCTCAAAATTTTTTCCCCCCAAAATCCCTTTTTAAAAGTACCCCCTATAAAATTTAGACTTTTAGGCACGCTAATTTTTAATAAAATTTTTAATCACAATAAATAGTAAAATTACTATGACTAAAAGTTTAATTTTGCTTAGTATCAATCGCAATAATATTTCTTCTTTTATTTTTTTCTTAAAAACATTAATAGAGCGTTTCGTTTCAGAGTATTTAAAAATATAGTTAAAATTGAAAATTTGATCGATATTACTGTAACATTTGAAAGTTTTCCATTATACTGTACATTTATTTTACAATATTTTAACATGTGAGAACTTTATATTATAGCAGTTCTAACTATGTAATTGGAAAAGGGTTGTCAAACGTAGTCTTTATAATTGGAACTACATTTTGTTCGACTAACTTTTATTACATTTTTTTTCAACAATTTTAATTACTATAGTGTTTTTAATTCAATCTTTCGTTCCAACTCATAGTTTTTAGGATGAGAAAATGTACCCTTTTGATAAATCTCCTATTTATGGATTAAAATTAATTAAAAAAATATCATGTTAATCAACTTTAAAATAATTAGTAAGATATAATATTTAATTTGTAGATATAATATTTAATGATTAAATTAATTGACAAATCTCATATTTACTGAGTAAATAGACGATTACTAAAACAATAAATTACAAGTACAGACAGACCATTTACTACACTGCCAATTTTAAAAATACCACTTCTATTTATTAATATAGTTAAATGAACGGTGGATTATAATTATTTCTATGGTATACTGATGTAACAGGAATAATATTCTAAAAATATTACTCATTTAGGCAGAGAAAATAGACCACTAGAGGCCAGCCCCAGCAAGGTAGTTGAGGAAGGTAGCTTTTTAGATATTTATTTATTTATATCTTTTTTTTTTTGTTACTTATTATTAAAATTAGAATCCAATGAGCACATGATCCTATTATAGTCCAACCTTACAGATTATAAATAATAAATAATAGATACCAACCGACTGTCTGGCATTGGTTGTCGTCTATATATGCTAACTAGTGGATGCTTAAACAAAAATAATGACAACATTATATACATATATATGTGTGTTTATGTTTATATTTATATATATATATATATATATATGTATATATATATATAACATATTATACAACATATTGTTAATGGTTCAATTTATATTTATGGTTGTGCTTTCAACCAAAATTTATTTTCCAATAGAAGCAAAATTGGAATGTTTTGATACATAGGTAACCTAGTTGGTTGTAAATCCTTCCATCTCAACCATATGTTGAAGGCTTGAGTCACATTGAGTTTCACTTTATTTATAAGGCACCAGTAACGTTAAGCATTATTCACTAATAAAAATAGGTTCCATTGTGTAGGCCCATAGGTGGACACCAATAATGCCTTTAATCACTTTTCATAGGAAATATTGGGTTTTAAAAATAGAAGTTACAAATCCCTCTTTTTTTTTTTTTTTTTTTTTTGTCCCTCTCTCTTTCTCCTCTCCACCTAAATTTTGGCATCGAGAGGGATCCAGATTTTCCTCTATAGCTTTTTTTTTTAATCTATAATATAGTTGAAGCCTTTATATTGTAAAATAATGATAGGTGTTCACTAAAATCTCAATCTATAGTAGTAAGTAAGTTGTATGCACTCCAATCTCAATCTAGTTACGGTTTCATATTCTGTTTTAGCGTTTTTGTTTATTTTTTATCTAGTTTTTTTAAATGCAACTTTTAAAACCAGACATGGAAGTTTCTAGATGGAGAAGATTAATATCAACAGCAAATATGTGTATCGTATCACGGGCAGAAGAAACCTACATATTTCTATGTTGATTGAGTTTTGAAAGAGCCAAAAAAAACTTATGACTTATTTTAAAGCTCGATTCTAAACCTAACATTTTACGTTGATTGAGTTTTGAAAGAACCAAAAATTTACATCTTATAGAGTTGGATTTTATATATGTAATAACCGTTATTTTAACAGGAATGATTTTGTAAATGTAATATACAAAACGTGACAATTTAAAATTTTGTTGTTTTTAAAATTATTAAATTGTCATTGAATGTTTCAATTATTACGAAAATGACACTTTGGTATTTTCTTGCAAAAGTCTCTGGATGAGACATTTAATACCAAACAATCAACCACTCTTTTGTTCACTTCTCCTATTTTCCTCCGTGACATACTCCATTTGTCCCCTCAATTATTTTTGTTTTCTATTTATTTAGATCCTAACTATTATTCCCACGTCTCCCACTTTTTCTCTTCTCATTTTTGCTGAAACAAAAGCTCAGTAAGTTCTCCAAAGACAGCTGTAAGTTCTAGCCAAGTCTAAGCCAAGAAAAACTAGTTTTGAAGCCATTTTGGAGTCATTTCAAGCTTCTATCTTGCTGTAATCTAAGGTTAGAATATTGTAAACAAACTTAGTCTTTCATTATTAAATTTTTATACCCAAAAGTTTGATCAAATCCATGTTCTTGCACCGCAGTTACATGAGAAACCTGATATAAGTATGTTTTATTGCTGTGTACAAGATCTAAGTTTACATGTTATGAATAGAGGTTATCTTGTTAAACTAGTTTCGTATGGATATTGGAAGCATATTTAAAAGGTTTATTAAAAGGTTTATCACGGACTTGATTGATGTATAAAAGAGATTTCCAAGGTTTCAAATGAGAAAGTTAGATATAAGCGTGGTTTGTCTTGGTTTTGAAGTAAACTTTGAATTTGTAACTTTGATTGTGATATGGAGAATAGAAATTCAGAAAAGTTTGTTTATTCACATCTTTGTATGATTTCAAAGTGTTTTAGATAAGTTTTGTGTATTAGAAGATGATTTAGGGTGAAAATTTTGAGTTAGAATCGAATCTGTCCACTTTGGGACGAACTTGTTTTTACCCAGTTCAAATGGGTCACAATCAACCGCATTATAGTGCGATTGACTGCATTAAGGAGGTTCGGTAGGCCGAACTATTGAGTTCAACAGGCCGATGGCTGAACAGTATCGGTAGGCCGAACTTAGAGACCAGTAGGCCGGTAGAGAGCCCAAAAATAGTAGTTTTGTTTGGTAGGCCAGAAACAATTGATCAGTAGCTCAAACCGACAGTTCAAACTTGACTATTTTTAATATTTTAAGGCTAGAAAATGTTCTAAAACATGAATATTTGATATCCAAACTTTGGGAAATATAAATGTGATTATTATATACGTCTAGGATAACGGCGTACTTAAAGCTTACATGGTGAATTGTGTAAGCTGAAATTATTAGTGGGTATTTTGTAAAGAGGTAGAGATTCTATTACCTATCTTTTGTGAGGTTTTGATGAATTAAAATTTGATTATTTTATGATGCAAGATATGTATATAATATTTTAAATGCATATGATTATAACCATAACACAATCATGTGGACTCGTCCTGTATTGTACAGGGAGGAATATATTGATTTTGACATATATTGTTGTAAATTGAGATACATGGTTAGGAAAATTAACTCTATAAATAATGAATGTTTATAGATGAATGGTAAGACATGAAGAGGGTAGCGGTTATATCCTTAGCTATGAATACCCTAAAAGGTAAAATAGGGGGGGAGGCGACGGCTTTCCCTTAGGTCAAAAGTCTCAGAACGCACTGTACAAGAATCGACTTGTTGAGGATTCGAAACTTGGTGTCCCTTCACCAAAACACCCTTGGAATGTTTAGAGGGTAGTTAAGGATGCCCATTTGGGTTTCGATGAGTTGAGTGATGAATACTCTATGGTAATGTGGATACCTACAGACAATGATGAATTGTAATATTTATATCTATATATATGTATGCAACTTGATAACGATTGACGTATGGTATTTACGAAATATGATCATAATGAATCTCATAAAATTGGATAATGATGATAACTAACTAGCTATGCAGGTTTAATGTGGTACTGAATAAAACCTTAAGGTGAGTAATAGTTTTTCTTACTGGGCATGTCGATGCTCATTATCCCTTTTACATTTACATCTCTCAAGTTACTCAGTGCAACTTGTCTAACGAGAAATAGACAATAACACTGTTGATTACGTGTTGAAAGATCTTAGTTTTGTTCGTAACTCTTCTAAAATATGTAAGAATCGTAATACCTTTGGGGTGGTTGTGTTAAGTTATATATGTGATTGGGAATTGTACTATGGTGATGATGACTGTATTTTAAATATTTGGTGCTACATTAAAATTGTGGTTTGTATTTAAAATTTATTTTTATTTTTCGTTTATTTCAAAGACTCATGGGTAATTTTTTCTTGTTTTAAAATAATATGGTATTTAAATTTATTCTTATTTATTCAATACTGTTAACCCTCACATAGGGGCGTTACAACATCTCTATGCATACCAATTATAAAAGCAGTGTAACAAAAAATTAAAGCAATAAAATTGTTTTGTTTATTAAAACGTATATTTTGCTATCAAGTTTTCACGTTTCTGTTCCACTAGCATATTGTTAGAAAATAAACGAAAAATAAGCAATAGAAAACGAAGAACAAACAATACAGATATACGTAGAAAACTTTAGAAGTAAAAAATTAAGGGCAAGGGCAAAAACAAGTCCACTATCTTTAAAAATTGATACAACAAGAAGAGTTGAAATAATATATATATATATATATATGTGTGTATATATATATATATATATATATATATATATAAATAATAGCATAACCTTAACATAGTAAGTCCATACCACAATGTACCGCAAGCTGCGCGGTCTGATTCTTCTACTACCATTATATACCTTTAAAAAATTCTCATAATTATAATTTTACCACAAATGTCACACCAAGAACTTTTCAGACCGGATCAAATAAAATGTAGGTCACTATACTCTACACATATGGATAATATAGTTTTTTTAAAAAAACAAAATTTAAGTTAATAAAAAATCATGGTGTTTGGACCTTATGGGCATATTATAAATGCATGTTCAAGAAAATAACAGAAAAATTAAAACATATAAATTAAGTCTTGCACCACCAAACAAACACTACAACATTAAGTTTCTGCGAAACACTATCATTCAAATTCAAGATAACATAGACAAGAAAAAGAAAATAAAAGGCCCTTATAATAATTTTCGTGAAGCTGTCGGTGGAGGGTCCTAATCACGTTGAAATTAAGGCGAAGAGTTTTAAACAGAGAGAATTAATTTACATAATTTAGAAAAAAAAGTCAAGAAAATACTGAAAAACGTTTATATAATGCCCAGATGTGAACTTCAATAAAATCCAATCCAGTTTATATTGAAACCTTTTTTTTATTGTAAAGTTATATTTGAGACCTGCAACTAGTTATATTTGTCTATTCATCCAACAACTTGGTGTATATTTGTCTAAGTTAGCAGGAAAAAAGAAAATAGAGAAAATAAAAGACCATAATTAAATTTTGTCTCGGAAAAAAAAAAGGACAATTGGAGGACAGATTGATATTATTAAACAAGAAAATAAATAAAAGAATGGAAGGTGAGGAACAAGGTTTGGTGCGACTTTGACTTTCATTGTGTCAAATGATTGAAGGAAAAGGAAAGGCCATACAAATTTACAGGCAGTTTGGTGTTTTAGTCACAGTTAAAGCTTTAAGTTTAAGAATTGTAATACGTGAGAGTTTTATATTGTATTAATTTTTTTTATTTTTTATTGTAACTATTATAAATTTTTATGTTGTTTATAGTTAGAACAAATAAATTGAAACTAAGGTGTTAAAATAACACTTAAACATTAAAATTAGACTATACAACTAGTACAATTAGGTTGTTGTGATTTTAATATACCATTTCTCTTGAAGGTTTCCACTGACAATATATGTTGTAGAACTGTTGGTTTCGAATAGATTTAACGGTTAGAAGATAGATACTTGTCAAATAGGTTATTTTTTTGGGGTGTTTTGATAAGTAAGCCTGTCAAAATTTTTTTTTGACAAATGACTTTTTTTTTGACATAAAAAAACTAGTTTTTTAGGCATCAAAACAGTTCCACTTTTTTTTTTGTTTTTACCCTAGTTAGGTTCCTTTCTTCGATACAATCATTTTTCTCTTTTCTCTAAAAAAAATTGATGCAATTTCAGTGCTAAAAAAAAATTTTTTTAATACAAAAAAAAAAGATCACTTACTTAATTTCAAAATTTTTTTTACCCTTTTCTCAAATTTTTCCTATTTTTTATTACCTACTGTAATTTTTTTCCCTTAGAAAAGCTAATATTCTTATCTCTACGTGCTATGATTTGGTACAGAAACAACCAGGTTAAGAGCTCATCAATTTTGCTTAATTCTCGAAGCTAAACAGCTTATATTGGCCACGTGGAGACCAATGCTTCGTTTGATGTTACAGATGGTCTGATTGGAAATTTCACACGTGGATTACGTACTTGGGCCCAGCGACGAGGGTAGAGAGAGTCAGCCCCAGCCCATAGCAGGTGAGGTGGAGGCATCTGTGTTTGGTTATGAAAGCGCAGTTCCAGCTTCATTTGAGCGCGTTTGCTTCACTCTCTAGTTTATCGGTGTAGGTCATTAGCTTGCCCAATTTAATCAAGTAATGATTAAAAATTTGCATTAACTTCATATGGTTGATGTGATTAGTAATTTGATGAGAACACTTATTCACGTTAACTTATTGGTCAACTTATTTGATTAGTGCAATTATTCACGTTAATAAAATATTTTATCAGTCCTAATAAACT